>PVIJ01016554.1:0-32329 GCA_004024925.1 Scalopus aquaticus | reverse complement strand
TCTCCATGGTCCCTTGTGTTCTTTTCTATTCCATTTTGTGCCCTTTCCCTCCCCTCCCTCCGGCTCCTTCCTCCCCCCCTCCCCCCCCACTGATTGTCCCTCTCCCACCCGGCCTCCCTATAGTCCTGTTATAAGTGAAACCATTCGATATTTTTCTCTTTCTTTCTGGCTTATTTCACTGAGTATGATCCCCTCTAATTCCATCCATGTCGATGCAAATTGCATGTGTTTATAGTAAATACTTTTTAATGGATACAGATGGATAGATATTATGAATCTTCCATAAATAAACTACAGCAGAGGCTGCTAAATGTCTCTTCAATATTTATTTCCCTCTTATTCCTTTTTTAAGTAATATTAATAGAAGGTCCTCAAATTTTATTTGGGCCTGTCAACAGAAAGCATTTCCCAGCCTCGACTGCTGTAGGTACTGTCCATAGGACTGAGATCTAACTAGTAGAATGCAATAGAAATGATGTGCTCTCACTGCAGATATGACGATACAATTGACTGTGCAGATGAGGGTAACTTAGCAGATGGTGAAGCAACAAGAGAAAAGGAACCTCAGTTCCTGGATGTTCTCAAGGGACATAGACACTACACGTTCTGAAACATCAACAAGTCCAGAATTTCATGTGAGATAAATAAGCCTGGTCTTGTTTGACTCTTTAGTCACTATTATCACTGTAGTACATTCCTATATAGCACTGTTTTCTGTTTAAAAATTATTTCTGTCCTTTATTTATGCATGGAAGCACAGAAGATCATATGCCTAATTGATTATGGTGCAATATCACCTAAATGGGATTGGATTGAGTGGGGGTGGGGTGAGCCAGGGCAGGGCAGGGCTATTCGTGTTACCTCAGGAAATTCTTAAATTGTTAAAGTCAACATTTTTAGTTTTAATAGAAATACTTATTATAAAATAGAAAAACTATTTTACTTACCCTGTCTCTTTCATAAGTCCCTCACTCATAACTCTATATTCTTTCGTTACTGAAATAATTAGATCAGAGACACAGTTGACAAAACTAGGATAAAAATAAAACAATAAAGAATATGGGTGAAGTAAACTAAGGAGATCTTTTTGTTCCTGCAAGGAATTACATGTTTAATTCTGCGGTCAACTGCTTTTTAAATAATTATAAGCTTAGATGATTCCTTTGAATTAAATGAAATATTGCTATAGGAATTTGCCTTTCAATGTGGATTAGGCCTCACTCCTAATTATTTCATCCAGAAGTCAACTGAAAAATAAAGATTACATCATCTGACTTTGCCAGATCATCATATTCACTTTTTTGAGAGGTCTTAACACTAAATGTCAGAGGCATTATGGGGACCCAAGTTCACGCAGTAAAATTCAAATCAGTCCTCTGACTTGTGGATCATTTCAATCCTTAACTAACCTCACTTTCAGACAAGTTTGGCCCAAATACTTGAAGCCTAAAACTGAACTTCTTTAAAATAGATCTCCCTCCAATTATTATTAGCATCTGTCTGTAGCTAAAAAAGAAACACTGCTGAGCACTACACACATCTCAGAAGTTTCATCACTTACATAAGAGAGAGTGCCTTGCCATTATGTTAGTACTTTAAGTTTTCAACTAGTATTATACAAACATTACGGCATGAAACTTGACTTCCTCACAGGCATAAGATACAGCTGAAAATAATGACTAACACAAATATAAAACACTGTGCTACAAAGAGGGTCCAAAGTTTCCATTACCAAAATGCTTATCGGAAAAAATGAAGACAACAAATCACTATCTTAATCCAAAAGCATAACACTTACTGGGGCAAGCCATGGCTTGTTCAAAATGTTGTGTTTTCCATTTTGTTTTTGGTATACTATTTATTTCCAATGAAAAATTGCACATTTGAAAACTCAGGTAAAATATTTTAAATTATTTGGAGTCAAAATTACATGCCAAATTTAAGTTAAAGATTATAATTTACTAATGTATGCATTATGCTCTATTATAAAAAATGTTTGGGCATTGTATCTAATTGATGTCAAATTTTCTATTTCTTTAAATAAGAGGTGTTTTATTCAAGTTTGTGTTTCTAAAATTAAGGCTGCAACATATGGCCTCAATCATATTCCTTAAAATCAAAAGGAAATCACAAGGAGAAAGGATGAAATTAAAGTAAGCTGAAAGTGGCAATTGCAGTTATTACAGACTTTCCTCTTGTCACTGTTGACAGAACCACAATCTATGTCTTATAAATCTATTAATTTTAATTACTGTCATTTGGGGGTGTGACAACTAACTGACGACAGCAAATCTAAGAACTGATCACTCAGTGAGCACTTAAATGGATATTCTCACAAAAAAGGCAAATAGAGATTGAGCACTCTGCAACTCAAACTGCATTTTTAATGTTTTAAATAATATTCACGATTATGGTTCTCTTACCTTTAAAATCTTTAGTACATTATCTGAACTCCTTTTTAAAAACACTGCATATTTAGTCAATTCTGATTTAAGACCGTTCAAAAATTTCACCAGTGTAACTTCTACATTCTCCTCTGTTTGATTCCTACAGAGATTTCCAATTATTTTGACTCTTAGTGTACACAATAATATTTGAGATACCAGAAAATAATCTATCTTAGGAAATAAAAGATTTCCTTGGTATCCTGTTATTTGTTCTGGCATTTCTAAATAAACGAATAACTAGAATTAAGAAATGACATAGGTATATAGAAATATATGAATGCATATACACATTCTGCCAAAAAAATAAACATAAAAAGATGACTGGTAACTGATAAAGAACATACAATTGAAGGAAATGACTACTAAGTCATAGTCAAAAAGATACTACTACAAGAAAGGTATCTGAAAGATAAGGCCTATATTAAAGAAGACTGCATTAATGTAAAGGGAATATATTCCAAGTATATAATTATATGACTCATTCAACCAGTCACTGCGGACATATGCATTTGCTCATTGTGGCAATAACAATCTTTATTTTCATAATGATTTTGCAAAAATTAATGTGGCACTAACATAAATGTGTTTTATGCTTTAAAGATTTTTTTCCTACGAAAATAATTTCTTACTCAAACTACTTATTCAAATGCACCTTATGAATGTATATTTAAACTAATGTAGTAAAATATTTCAAATCTCCAGGTTTTAAGATTTATTTATTTATTTTATGCATAGAAGAACTAGGGTGCAGGCCAGAGGTGTGTGTGGGTGTGCGAAAGGATTCATCAGAGACAGAGTAGGGAGCAGAACAGGCTGATGTATTGAAATATACTGCTAAGGGGAGCAGCGGGCGAGACAGGAGAGGTCTGCTGCACCATATGTGGGTCAGCTCCCTGGCCGGGGATTGAACTCAAGCCACAGAGGTGATAGCATGGTAGTGCTGAGATTTAACCCCTACACTCCCAGGGAGGCCCCTGAAACTTCAGTTTTTTAATTACTTTTCCATTTACAAAATAAACACATTTTTAACTGTGAAAAAATATAACTGAAATTATTATTATTATTATTATTATTATTTTTTTTTTAAAGATTTATTTTTTATTTATACATACAAGCTGGGGTACAGGCCAGAGGTGTGGGGCGGCGAGAGGGTTCACCAGAGACAGAGCGGGTAGCAGAACAGGCAGATCAGAAATACACTGCTGAAGGGAACAGCGGGCAAGGCAGGAGAGGTCTGCCACGCCATGTGGGATTCTCCCTGGCTGGGTGTCGAACTCGCGTCGCCGCTGCCGACAGCTCCATAGCGCAGCACTTAACCGCTGCGCCACCAGGGAGGCCCTAACTGAAATTATTTTTAAAATGAGTTTGATACATATTAATGTAATATACATATATATCTACACAAATTTTCTATATAGATGGAGGACAGATAGTCAATGATCTTGTGAAAAATAAAAGTATAATTTAGCTCTACAGACAGTAATTACACAGACATGAAATCACTATTTTCCTTGTGCCTTGGTTCTAGAATACACGGGGGCCATATGCACTAGAGTCCAAATAAATAGGAATGTTTATGCTCCTCTCAAATGTGCTATTATACTTTCATTAAGTCAGATAGATGCACATAAAATATAAATTGAATCAAGGAAATCATAATGTGGATAAGAGCTTTTGAAATTTGTTATGCTATGTTTTTGTGGCATGAATAATCACGTATCCACCTAAATTGCAAAGTTGTTAAGCATGCTCAAATTTACATGTATATGCAACAGGTACCACATTTGTAATAAAATAAACTTATTTTTCTTTCTAAAATTACAGATTGATATTTATATTGATGAACACTCTGAACCTAGGATAAATATATGAAGTAAACAAGATAAAATTAGGTATAAACTGAGAAGGTTAGAATGGTTGAAGAAAATGTGTATGATTTTCTGGTTATAATTAGCTTACTGTTTTAATGCATTAAAGTGAAAATTAGTGAGATGAAAATAACAATTTTCCTTAAGAAATTAATGCCCTAACAATGTAACAATGTGAGCATCACTCAGTCACAATGGATTCCCATCCCAATATATTTCCACTGTAATGAAGAGTGGAGTTCTTTTCTAATGACTTTTCTCAGTGGGCATGATGGGTAAATAAGAATGCACAAAAAGAAAAGACAGTCCATGAAATAAACACAAAGGACCCTGGGCTTGAATAAAACCTGAGTGATACATAAAAACAAAAAACACAAATAAAAGTGAAATATCAACAGATGATCCAGTTGAAAGGGAAAAACACACAGTTCATTTGTACTGATCTATTAATAATGGAAACTGGAGTATAAAAATTTTATATAAAGCATATATGTACAATTATATCAATGTAGTTGTTAAAGACATGTGTAGACAAAAAAAAACCTACGAAATATTTTATCTTTAACTTCTTTGATAAAATGATTCAATACCTAAGACAGAATCTATTTCCGAATACTGACCATACTATTTGGTTTTGTGACTGCCATCCAACATAAGGTAGATAGAGACCTCACATTTAACTTAATAATCAAGTAATTATCAAGTCAAGTAAATAACGGGAACACATCTACAACACCTGTAACTTTCTGGAACTTGTGCAGAAACTATTGTGAAAAAAGATATACAAGAAATTTATGCTTTTATGTTCTCATGGGCCTTGTTTTAGACTGAAATTTCCTACTTTAGAATTTTAATTTGGGAAAAAGACAACAGTGGCTGAAGAAGACACAAGCAACATTACTGCTAAAATTTTAACAGAGCAATATCTAGGCTTAACTCCATCATTTTGAACAGATGACTAGAAATTATAAATTTTAAACTTCATTTCTATGGAAGCTACACAATCAATTATCTTCTAGAAATAAAAAAGAAACATTTTGACATATTTTTGAATTATCCTGAAAATAATCTAGCAGTTAGGAAATAATCTATATGTGCTATATATTTTTTTCCCGAGAGTAAAAATACTGCAAGGAAAAAAAAAAAGAGACATTATTGTCAAAAGTGCAGCTAGAAATGTGGATTTTTCACTTCAATTTTTAAAATGAAAATTACATAAATAATGGTTTTCACTTTCATCCATAACAGGTTTTTAAGAATCAAAGAGTGCTACTTCCACCTTTTAATAAAATAGGGCCGGATCAAGTTCAAATTATATGGCTTTAATGCCAATGGTTGCATATCTAAGGAAAGACCACAATTGCAAGAAGAGGTGAGAGATGAACTCACAAGAGGTTGACGTAATCAGATACCGATGAGTTCAGCTAGAATCAATGACAATTGGTGCAGACCAACTGTAGCCTGGTGAGACAATGAGAAATCTCTGAGGACATCCTCAGAGTGTTAATATTGTAGTTAAACACCACCAGAATGTCTATGTTTAATATCTATGTTTTTGGAGGGAATACAATATATATAAAATATAGAAATTAATTTTAATGTGGTAAATATTTATGGAATAGAAATTTAGCAGTATCAGTAAACAATCTAAATTCTTGAGTGATTATCAATTTATCAAAATCAATTCAAATACAACAATCCCACTTCTAGGCATTTATTCAAAACAATAGAAATCAGGATCTTGGAGAGAGATTAGCACACCCATGTTCACTGAAGCACTACTTACAATATCCAAGATGTAGAAACAGTCAAAATGACCATTGATGGATAAATGGATAAACAAAAAATGTGATATACAAAATAATGGAATAATTTGTAGCTTTTAAAAAGAAGGAAATTCTGTAATATGTGACAAGACGGTAAACCTTAAAGACATTATGCTGAGTGAAATGAGCCAGTCTCAGAAAAACAAATACTGCACAAATCCATTTATATGAGGTGTCTAAAATAGAGTCAAAGAATCAAAGAGTGGAATGGTGGTTGCCAAGGGGTAGAAGAAGAAAGGGATAGGGAGTTACTGATTAAAGAACACAAAATTTCAGTTAAGCAAGATGAACAAGCTCTAGAGATCCGCTGTACAACACTGTATTGAAAATCAACAATAATAATGTATTGTACACTTAAATATTAAAGAGGATGGATTTTTTAAGAAGTTACTTTTAACAGAAATTACAGAATGTTAAGTTGCAAGTACAATTATTATCATTTTATCTCAAAGGATATTAATCAACCCTATTAAAAAACAGTCTACCTTTATTTTTCTGAGAAATGTCATAAAGACAGCTGAAGTTTCTCAAATAAGGACTCATAAAATTCATGAGTCTATCATACTTTGCAGAAAAAGAAATTTCATCAAAACCCAATAGTTTGGTGTTTTTTTTTCTTTTTTAAATCTTTGATTTCTGGTGTATTTATTTCTACCCTAGAAAGGTGTGGGTCTCCACTTGAAGTCTTAAAATTGCTCCCAGTAATCACTGTTCATTTTCTTGATTGATCCAAGATGGAAATCAAATGTTATTTGTAAAAGAAAGAGGAAAATTCTCACTCTGTGAAAGCCAGAAGACAGATGATTGACAGCAGTTTCTTATGTAGTACTAGAATAGAATTTCTCAAACTTTACTATGTATAAAAATCACCTACACGGTTTGCTAAAAAGAGAACCTGGTGAGTCCCACCTCCTGAGATTCTGATTCATTCAATCTGGCTGGTGTCCAGGAAGCTGTTGTTTTTAATGAGCAGCTTTAATTAGCAGCAAAGGGATTCAGAATCAAAAGATTGTGGGGCCATACTCTGAAAAACAACATATGTGTGACAGGTATTGAGGGTTGCAAAAGTTATGAGGTTTTTTTGTTTTTAATCTGTAACAGCAGGAAATTAAAAAGAATGACATCTTCCTTTGTGATACTAAAGTTCTGTTGGCTGTATTCTTTTCCTATTCTTTGTAATAAGGCATACAGTATTCAAAGATGTTTGACCAGCAGTGAAATTTATTATTAAACCATTCACGGAATTGAAAAAGAGAAAATTTCGCCTTCTTCAGTATGGTCCAATTTAAGATTCTTTTAATTCCTCAGAATATTATTTTTATTTCTTAACAAATGCACATTTATCAAGCTCACTATTACCAATTATGCCACAGATAATTATGCCACAGAGGCTTCCAAGTTGAAAGCTACTGGGTCAGGTGATGATTGTTCTGTGGATCCAATGGGGGTTATACTCAACCTCATGTGAACCTTTCAAGCTGAGAGAAAGTCTAGCCATCCTACACCAAGAGAATAGCCCAAGTCTTTCACTAGACTTGGATTTAAGTAAAGAAGATCATCAAAGATGAAGAGGATAGCAACAGAATTCAGCTGTTTATCTAGAGATACCTCTTTCAGCATAAGATAAACAATCCTGTTGTGTAATACTCATTCCCATTTATACTGCTACATGGAGGAAAGTGGAGGAGGAAGTCTGAGAGTCTAAGAGTTATCAAAGAGGGAGTGAAGTTACTTAAAGAGACTGTTTAGAACAACAAAGACTGACACACCTTTGATTGGCAAGTTTACTGTTTTGTCTAGCTATAGAATAGAAAGCAGTTTAGAGGAACAGTGGGAAATGACAAAAATAGAAGTTCATTCACAGTTTATTTTTAATGTCAAAATATTTATCCAACTGTATTTTTATAACACTTATAATCTATATATTGCTTTATTTATTATTTTATCTCTTTGTTAAAAGTTTTCCCCAAGAACATCTAAAATATTCAATATGGCAAATCATTTTTGTTTACTGTCAGTTTATTTATATGTCTATGTGACTAAACAGATATTTGAAGAGTAATATATATAAATGAAATGTCTGCCATCAAGAGGAGAAAGAAGGAGTTGGCACACAAATGCCCATGGGTCAAATCCAGCCACTGTTTGTTTTGGTAAATAAAGTCTTATTGGATGGTTGCTTTTGCATCACAGCAGCAGAGTAAAGTAGTTGCAACAGAAACCTAATGTACTGCAAAGCCAAAAATACTATCTGTCCCTTCACAGATACTTTGTTTTGCCCTGGCATGAGGAATCAGTCATTGCATTTATTTGCCATATTTTACTTCCCTGGCAATATTAACAATCTGTCTCTAAAGCCTCTCTTTGTTAAGGGACTTAAATAACAAATATGCTAAGAAATTTCTAGAAGCACACTGAGTATTTGCATAATTATGTAAAGGCTTAGGTTTAATTAATTAAGAAACACTTGTTTACTTTTTGTCTATTTTATAAAATAAATCCTGATGGCAGAAATCAGGTAACTTAAAACCACTGTAATGAGACAAGCTACAAAAAGAAGAGTCGTGTTTTCTTGTTTCCCCAAGTGTCCTGTAATAATGGAGGTTTTCTGTGCTTCTCTGCTAAGACACATTCTGCTATTATAGAACACAATAAGCAATAGAACACTAATACCCACTAATACCCACACCATTGCTTAAATTACCCACTTGGGTGCAGAGAAGAAAATTAAAAAGTAACCTAGTGAACATATGCATTTTCCAAAAACAAGCAGCACTTTTAGCCCATCTTAGTTGCAGTCTTCAAAAGGAGAGGCAATAAAATTTTTAAAACTCCAATCAGAATGTTTCCAATAGATAAAACAAATAGAACTAGAGAGCGATTCTGGCTGGCACAATGACCAGAGCTCCAGGATGTCAAAACTTGCCAAACATCAACAGTTTTCCATATACACAGGCTGCGAGGATCATAGGCTCATGCTGAGTTATTAAAATATTCTGATTTTACATCCTCTTCCTTCATTTTTGCCATCCTCACCTTTAGGTGAAGAGTCAAACAATCAAATAATGCTAGCTTTTAAAAAATTAAAAATAGAACAAATGAAATTTGAAAAAGATGATATCAAGACATATTTGAGACAAAAAGCACCCCCAACCCCCTCCATGTGCTGTCTGCTACCTATCCCTTAATTGTGTTAAGCAATAATTCATTCTCATTTAGAGTCTCTTATCACATAATATGAGTTCATATTTGCATTTGTGATGTCTTAAATTAATTTCAGAATTGACAATCTGCACAAAACAATTCTACCTAAAGATTTTTGCCATGCAGAGCTCTTAACGTGAATCCAAACTGGAAACAAATGAAGCAGGCTATAATCCCTAGCCATTTCTTTCAGCTCAGGAAAGTTGCACAATAAGAAAGTTTACACTTACAATCACTGTCATTAGTTGATTTTAGGTTAGTCAGCAACTCAGTGTGTGCATCAGTTCATATACATTTAATTAGTGAAATCAAGAGAAGAAATAAACCCTGTATCAGTTTTTCTTCCCTAATGGCTAAAAGTTAGTTATTTAAAACTTTTAGACCTAGAAAAATAAACCCTGAAATTTTAGTTTAAAAACTCCCTTATATGTCTGCACTTAAATGATATAAACTATGTTGAAAAATTCATTTAATTGACATTTTGCAATGAACTGGGTTTCTTTTTGTTTGTTTGAAAAGGATGCCAACTAGATGAATTAAATAAAAGCAGAAGACCAAAAAGGGCAAGAAAAATTGCAAAGGTTAGAGTAATATATCGAAAAGGTTGAGAGAATCTGGAACCAATAGCTGAAAGGATGAGTTATTGATTCAAGTCCAGCTTCAGATGGATCCTTGGAGATTTGCTGTAACTTGAAAGATGCTCAGAATGAAATCAAGCATTCAACTAGTCCACAAAATATTTGAGTTGATTATTTACTTGTTTGATTTCTTTTGTTTGGTGAAGAATTTCACTTTTGAATTTTAGACTAGGATTTTCTAAAGCTAATAACATTCCAAGGTGATATTTACTGTGCTGATATATTTGTATAAAAGAAAATAATCTTTTCTATAGTTACATTTATGATGATTATTGGGTGTTGTTTTTTTTTAAATTCTTTTGACAATCAAGGGTATTTTAAAAATAGTGTGGGGAAGGGGAATTAACCAAAGGGTATTTTAAAAATATTTCATTCAGTTTAGGTATAAGTCATACTGTTAATCTCAAAACGATTCTTCAATAAATAAATTACACTTTTTGAGAGAAGATGACACTTGAATCACCCAGCACTGATTTCAGGACTCCTGTGTTATATCAGATCCCCTTGCCTCTCAGATGGCAGTTTTTAGAATTCTTTGGTGTTTTCCAACATATAATGTATATTACTCTAATGACTTTCTTCCCCACCAAGACTTAAAGTATAAAGGAATAATAATAACATTAAAATGCTATCTAAAATTTTCATCAATATAAGAGCATACAACTGCTTGGCAAACTGTAGACAGCTGTGTAAAGCAGTCATGAAGACAAGTTGAACTCAAGTTGGGCTCAGGTCGGTTGTGCAACCATCCCAGGCTAGGCAGGTTCACTGTTGATTCAGGCAAACCGAAGAAGAATCTTGGAGCCTTAGGTATGTCTGCCATGCCTTTAATGCTGCAACAGGGGGCCTTATACACAGGCAGGCAGGCAGGCACAGGCAGGCACAGAGAGACAGAAAGATCAAAAGACAATGGCTGAAAAGCCCAGTAGCAGCTGAGACTCCTAGACCCCCTTTATACTGTTATTTGCCTGTGGCCACTTAGCTGACATATTGTTGCGCATGCAAGGCCCATCTGTTGTTTGCTGGATGTCCAAAAGGTGGAAAACATAACAAAATAAGGTTATGGGCTGTCTGTTGTTTTGGAAGGTGAAACAGCTTGAATTAAGTAGTTTTCCTTACAAAGTCTCAGATCAACCTCTTAGTAGACAGTTACATTTTTTTCACTGTGTCTCAGTTTCCTGATTTGCAAAATGGGGCTGAAAACAATACATTCACAACACTATGGTGAGACTGTACTGAGAAAATTCTTAGGTTGGTGTGTAGCACATTTAAAGATGTTAAAAATGATTAACCATTTTTTATTATTATTCAGGACGACTGTACGGAACACATGGGATGAAAACACATCATGTTCAAGCTCAGATTTTTATATTTATATACATGAACAGTTGAGTAATAAAATCAAGCAAAAAATGAATGTAAATGCCAGCAACTTGGCATTTACATTACAACACCTGTCTTTTAAATCTGAGTATAGATTCTGATTGATTCCAACAATCTAGCGATTCAAATACATGTTGATTTGGAAATTTAATTAATTTGACTTAGTCTAAAAATATATTATCAATCTTAGCATAGGGGTAGTCAATTGAAGCTTGATGAACAACCTTCCTGAGTGCAGAATAACTCTAAGGTGAAGTGAGAAGGTGAGATCAGCTGTGCAAATATGGAGAGAGGCAAAAGAGAAGCAACAATCAATGCATCTGTAAGAATCAGCAACTTTGTGTACTAGCTATAGGTAGGGTTGATGTTCATGTGATTAATGTCTTGCCTCGCACTCATTCTTCATTCTCAGCATGCCTGCTCCATGAATATTGCTAAAGCAGCCTCTGATAAACAGTGTCTGGTGGCACTCACAGCATACTGACGACACAGAATTACTGGATCTATAAAAGGAAGCCAGGATTAATTTTTTAAAGCTCATTTAGAACCATCATATTAGAAATATGCTTCCTATTTTGAAGTCCACATTGTATTGCCCATCCCATGACACAGAGCAAAGCTATGGGAACCCAAATTGTAGACTGGATAAGGTCAAAAGAAGGTTAAGTCTCAGCACTATGTAGCTATCTCAGCCACTGAAGCACAAGTTTGTTCGATCCCCGCCCAGGGAGCTGACCCACACCTGGCATAGCAGACCTCTCCTGTCTCACCTGCTGCTCCCCTCAGCAGTGTCTTTCAGTAGATACGCCTGTTCTGCTCCCACTCTGTCTCTGGTGAATTCTCTCACCTCCCCACACCTCTGGCCTACACCCCAGCTCTTGTATGCATAAATAAATAAATCTTTAAAAAAACCTTAAAAAAATCTTTAAAAAAATGCATAGATGTAAGGCATGCTTTTTTACAGTGCAATGAAGTTTTCCTTATCCTCCTATCACATACAAACTCAGGGTGTGTATGTGGTCAGCTGTAATACTTGAAAATGTATGGTATCAGATTAAGTGACCATTTTAGAAACTGTGAAAAGAAGTCAGCTAGTCCTTTACAACATAGTGAAAGCTGAAATACCTTTCCTAATCAAAACGCTACAAAGGACATAATATCTAATATCAATATATACAGAATGAATGATACATGTTTGAAAAGTAAGTCAATTATTTTTCAGTTATGTATTTTGCCAGATAACCTTTCAAAAAATAAAATTAAAATTTAGTAGTATAATTCAATTTTTGTAGATATGTAATAAATTTCAATAATTATCATGAAATACAAAGAAAATCAAGACTTTATATTTATAGCTGGATTACTTTCTTATTTTATATATGAATTGTTTAACTATAGCAAATATTTTTATATCATGCTGGCGGCTCTACTTCTGACACATCAGATATTACAGGTTTATCAGTTAAGTATACATATCAGGTGTGTAAATTAGTTTCACAATCGGTCTTTAGCAAAAATAAATAAATAGGAAAAAAAGTGTGCTCTGTGTATTTCTATACCTATGTATTCCCTAACAAATATGAAAAGTTCTCTGTGTGTATAAGTGTCTATATCTGTCTATCTTTGTCACTGTGTCTATCCATTTACCTATCACCCTGTATTTACAGAGGGACACATGTATTTCATTGGAAAGAAGATAAATTACTACATAAGCTTGTATTTTATTCTAGTTCTACCAACCAGGTCGTTTAAGCATTTTAGACTCTCCTGCCTCAAGTTCCTCTCCCATAACCATATGTGACAAGTCTATGGTGAGGATTAACTAAGGTAGTTTAACCAATCAATAGTAATTCAATATTTTTTTGCCAAAAATTCACTGAAATTCACTTAAAATCTTCTATGATTTCAAAGAAAAAAGAAATCTACCATTAGCAAGAATTTACCTGAAAATACCAGGCTAGTGTAATGGGATACATTTAAGATGTTAAATGTAAGACATTTTTTGAATCTTTAAAAATATTTCATTTGTAAAAAGTCTCAAGATAGGACAAGATGGAATATGAAGCCCTGAATCCTCCTTCCTCTCACAAACACACCAATTCAGAAATCCAGAAACTAATTTAAATGCTCCTGCATCCCACATAAGAGCAAAGTCAGACTTTCCAAAGCAGACAGAGAGATTCAGGACCATCCACTCTCTGGTGTACCTTCCACTGGCTCAATACCATACTATCAGGAAAAGCCTTTCTATCTCCCTGGCTCATTCAGGGGATAAATGGGATTGTCTGGCAATTCCAGCACCCAGTTTTTCCCAGAGGGATCTCCAGACTACTGCTTTTTGTCTTTCCAGTTTTAGAATTCTTATGTTGACTCCTCGGTTAGAATGTAGATGGCAGCTGGCACTAATAGATACCACATAGATCATTCCCTCTGTTCTGCACAGAGTAACCAGGTGAAATTCCTCAGTTCAGCTTCCCCTGGTGAGGGGACGAGTTAATCCATGTGTCCTATGCTATAGCTTCTCCAGGACTGGCCAAACAAAAGCATCTGTTTCACCAATCCTGGAGTTCGGATGGGTTTGATACAGTCTAGGCACCTAAGGGAGAATGATTTACCTGACGGAGAACTCAAAACAACTGTTATAATGATACTCAATGAGGTCAAGAGACCAACAAATGCATACTATAAGGTTTCAATAAAAATATACAAAATATAGAAGTGTTTTTTCCACTGTGTATTCTTTAATCTCTTTCATCCACACTTGGTACTGTTCAGTATAAAAGTCATTTACCTCTCGAGTTAAGACTATACCAGTTTCTAATACTTTCTGATATTCACGGGTTAAAATACAATGTTGCTGAAATTATCCAAAGCAATCTATGTAATTAATGCAACCTCTGTCAAAGTCCCAGTGTCAACTTTTTACAGAAATAGAAAAAAAAAATTCTAAAATTCATATGGAACCACCAAAGACCAAGGATAGTCAAATATATCATGAGAAAAAAAAAAAACAACAGCTGGAGTCATCACACTTCATAATTTAAAAATATATTACAAAGCTATAGTAATCAAAACATGGTAAGGGCATAAAGATGGAGCAATGGAACAGAACAGAGAGCTCAGAAAAGAACTATTCTTTTACGACCCTGAACTCAATGTAACGATCGTTGAGTCAAAATCAAATCCATGGGAGACCACTGCAAAAGTTGACTTGTCAGAAACAACATATACCATTTTATTTGGAACTTAGTTATAATGATCATCACTAGCATATTTACTTTCACCATTTTACATTTCATATTTTATATTTTAGAAGAGACATGTGGAAGAGAAAGATAAAATAATTTTTAAATTTTTGGAATTTACAAACTTGTTAATAACTCATATGGTAATACTCCAGGGGACCCAAATTATAAGCATTAAACACTTCAATAATGGCCAAGTTACTGGACTTTTTTATATGTACTTAATGGTAACCTCTGTTAACGATCAGAAAATATCCATCAATACTCTTGATTTTCCAAAATTCTAAGATTTCAGATGTAAGATTAACCAAGAGAATGATCCAAAAGGCCTATCTCTGAGAAAAAGCAAATTTAGGTAACTTACTTGTTCAATGATAATTTTATAAATGTGATAACTTTTATGAGTATCAAAATAAAAAGAATCATGTATGAACTAATGACATTTTACTAAATTAATTAATTCTCAATTTTTGAGACCAAATATTGTTCCATATGGATATTGGAAAATACATCAATACTAAGATAGTGTTTATCAACATTTTTATAATTGTTAAATTCAGCCAAAGAAACTCACATAATAAAGAGTAATAAATATACAATGGTTTTATCTGTAACATTAACAAAATCCAAAAATATGTCTGACATTTGTATTCAAAGCATAGTTTCATAGACTCATAAAGCATAGATTCATATTCTCAATCAATCATAATTTCCAGTGCCTTTTGAAGACAATAATCAAATTGCCATCCTACATTATCTTTTCATAAGACTGAACTATAATATCAGAACAAAATAACCTCAGCTTAGTATAGTTTTGCTTCTCTCTCTATTGTCTCTTGCTCACAACCCACAATGATTGAGATTAAAATACTGAGGTGTCAAACTTGTAATAAAAATAAGGGAATTATGGTCAAATGTATATTGTTAACTGCAATATTCTCTTGTTCTGACAGAGGAAAATTAGCAATATGGTCTGAGAAGAATTCAGTGTCTTTAGTCAAATTGTATAATTCAAATAAAGGGCTATTTTCCTGACTATTACACAAAAATATATGCAGATGGTGATTCACCTTACAGTAAAGAGAATATATGTCAGTGCTGTGATTCAAGGTTAAACACTTAACTACTCTCTATAAATCATTTTTGTTCACTGGGAATATAGGTATTTTACTGAAAATATCAATGAAAATAACCCAATTTATTAATTGTACCAGACAGAGCACTTTTAAAATCATTGTATCTTCTGTTGGCTAAGCATCTAATTGGTAAATTATATAGAAAGACGGTTTCTTCAATTTTCTCACAGGTGACACAATAGAAAAATATTAATGAAATGCCATCAAACTAGGTTTCTTATGTTACCACCAGGGAAAATATTTGAACATCATTGAGAAGCAAATCTGATGTAAAACTCTATGGGTTTTAAACTATACTTAATGATTTGTTTCAACTTATAGCCGCAAGATTTCAACTTTTTATCTTACCTATATCAATTGCAAACAGCTTGTGATTAATTGAAATGAAAGGACATAAATATGATAAATATGACACTTTCATATTTGTTTAAAACATGTTGATTTAAGATAGATGCCTTAAATTTCTTTATAAATAACGCAGAAAACATATTAACAGATGATATAATCTTCTATTTCTGTTTAGTATGAAAATGACAGGTAGCTGGCATCATTAAAAAATATTAAAAGATGAGGAAGGGAAGTAGATCATGATTTCCAAAGCCAATTTTATCTTCTCCCTAAATTTACACACACACACACACACACAAACTGACTTCTTCAAAAATAAACAAAATAGACAAACCTCTAGCAAGGCTCACAAAGAAAAAATGGGAGAAAATCCTTATAAATATGATTATAAATGAAAGAAGAGAAATTACAACAGACTCAGTAGAAATCAAAAGAATAATCAGAGATTACTATGAAAATCTATATGCAAACAAGTTCAACAACCTAGAAGAGAAGAGATGGACAAATTCCTAGCATAATACAATCATCTAAAGCTAGATATAGAAGAAATATAGCACCTAAACAGTCCAATTACAAGGAGTGAAATTGAAACAGTAATCGAAACACTCCCCAAAAACAAAAGCCCAGGACCAGACGTCTTCACAAATGAATTCTACCAAAAATTCAGAAGTGAACTAGTACCTATCTTACACAAACTCTTTCAAAAAACTGAGAAAGAAGGAATACTACTAAACACATTTTATGAAGCCAACATCACATTAATACCAAAACCAAACAAAGACAACACAAAAAGAAAACTACAGGCCAACCTCCCTAATGAACACTGATGCAAAAATCCTCAATAAAATCCTCACCAACAGAATCCAACAATGGGTCAAAAAGGTAACACACCATGATCAAGTGGGATTTATTCTGGGGGCACAAGGATGGTCAAACATCCAAAAATCAATAAATGTAATCAACACATCAACAAAAAGAAAAGCAAAAACCATACGATCATATCAATAGATGCTGAGAAAACATTCCACAAAATTCAACATCTTTTTATGATGAAGGCACTTGAAATTCTCGGGATAGATGGGATGTACCTTAACATGATAAAAGCTATATATGACAAACCCACAGCCAATAATATTCTCAATGGTGAAAAGCTGAAAGCCTTTCCTCTAAGATCAGGAACAAGACAAGGCTGTCCACTCTCACCACTGCTTTTCAATATAATACTGGAAGTCCTAGCCAAAGTAATAAGACAAGAGAAAGACATACAATGAATCCAAATAGGGAAAAAAGAAGTAAAACTATCACTATTTGCAAATGACATGATAATATACATACAGAACCCTAAAAATTCCATAAAAAAACTAATGAAAATGATCAACCAGTAAAGTAGCAGGATACAAAAATCAACACACAAAAATCAGTAGTCGTCCTATACACAAGCAATCTGAAGAAAAAAAAAATCGAGAAAACCATCCCTTTTATAATAGAAACAAAAAAAAAAATCAAATACTTGGGAATAAACCTAGCAAAAGAGGTGAAGGACCTATACAAAGAAAATTATAAAACATTGTTAAAAGAAATAGAAAAAGACAAATAGAAATAGACAAAGAAATGGAAAGACATCCCCTGCTCATAGATTGGAAGAATTAACATTATCAAAATGGCTATCCTTCCAAAAGCAATTTACAGATTCAATGCTATTCCAATAAAAATCTCAATGACATTCGTTAAAAGAATAGAACAAATATTGATGAAATTCATATGGAACCACAAAAACCCCCGAATAACCAAAGCTCTCCTGACTAAAAGAAAGGAGAATGGAGGTATCACACTCCCAGACTTCAAACTACACTACAAAGCCATAATAATTAGAACATCATGGTACTGGAACAAAAACAGACACAAAGACCAATGGAACCAAATAGAAAGCCCAAAATAAAAGCACACACATATGGACAACTAATATTTGACAAAGGAGCAAAGACTATGCAATGGAACAAGGACAGTTTGTTCAATAAATGGTGCTGGGAAAACTGACACTCAGCAGGGGAGGGGGAGGGAGAGGGACCAAAACAAGGGTGGGAAGAGCACACAGGACTATGGTGATGGTACATGGGTGAACTGGTGATGGAAATTTTATGGGGACTACACCTGGGAAAAGAGAGCAAACATTCTACAAACATGAACAATGATGTAAAAAAATATATAAATAGAAAAAATTGAAAAAATAAAATTGAAAAAAAAATTCTGTTGAGTCAAGTTGATTACTTCAGATGATACGATGCTAACTCTTTAAGTTGTTTTCAGCAAGTAAATTTTCAGATATCTATCATTTGGCTAATTTGTTTTTTGATAAAGTCTCACTCTCTTACTCTTGTTCTCACTTTGTTTATATGTTGATTAATTATCCAAATTCAATTGTCACGCAGAAGTAAAAATAGGTTTTGAGTTACAACAAAACATAAATTAAGAAAATTAAACACTTTTCCTTAGTGATTTAAAAACTATTTTCTAAATGTCTCTGCCTTTTTGACAGGTTCTTGAATAATAAAATTCTAAGGAGTCAAAATAGGATTTTGAGGTCAACCTTCAGGGTAATACATAAATGTTATTTAAGGGTTCGTTTGATTTGTGCTTTGCCTTTCATCTCCTGTCATCACCAGTGTTCCTACTGCTAGACCTAACAAAGAAATTGGGGAAAATTACAATAATTAGAGGAATAATCAACAATCAGCCTATAACTTTTCTGATACAATTTGCAGAAAACATTGTTATCACAAAGTAGATTCACACCCAGGAATGAAGCTGGATATAACTATGAAAGAATCATGATTACTCCTGATAATGAGAGTAAGAAGTGAGCTCCATATACATAAGTTATTTCATTAATATGTAAAATAATTTTAATGTATAGGGAAAACTGTGGCTTCAAATCGGTACTGACTGAGGTTTACTGTAAAGCCAGTTTCCTCTCTCAGGGTTTGGAAAGATCAATATAGGCTATACAAACTACTAGTGGTGGTGAGGATGGGGTCAGAGAGTAAGTTGGGAGACAGAGTAGGAAAGGCATCAAATATCTTGGTAAGGCACTTTTATTTCTCATTGAAAGCAATAAATTTGCCTTAAGCATGCTCAGATATATTTACTCCAGAAAATCTTTCTGGCAGGGAGTTGGAAAATGAACTGCAGTAAGAAGAGAGTATAGGTACAGAGACTAGTTATAATCCTTATAGCAGAATAAACCAGGTGACAGATAATGAGTGCCTGAACTAAGACATCGACAATAGGAATAGAGAAGAAGCAGGAGCTTCCTGAGGTATTATACAAGGAGGATATATGCAAATTGATAACAGTCTGGGTTTGGAAGGATAAAAGTGACAAATGGAATGAGATGCTTTATGTGGGCCACAGGGCATACCAGTGAATTATCAAGTTAATTTGGTTAAGTAGCAATCAGTAAAATACTTTGAAACAGAACACAGACTAAAAAAAAAAAAAAAAAAATCACACGTTTGTATGATTCTCCCTACGTGAAATATCTAGAACAGGTAAATCCACAGATACAGAGAGCAGATTAGTGTGGCCGCCGGGGGAGAGAGGGAGAGAGCAATTTGTAGTGTAATGGGTACAGGGTATCCTGTTGGGGTGATGAAAGTATTTTTAGAACTTGATAAAGGTGATGGTTATACAACATTTTGAATACAAAGTTTAGGACACATGGTATGAGTAGGTACTGTTCATGAGGCTCCCATTTCAAGTGTGTGTGTGTGTGTGTGTGTGTGTGTGTGTGTGTGTTCTAGTTTAAAAAACAAAATAGATTTCTTAATATGGGTCACAGTCAGAAAAGTTTGAAATATATCAGATTGGTCACAGAAGAATTTGCTTAAGTTGGATTAGTTCTACAAATTTAAAGCTCTGAGGGCCTCCCTGGTGATGCAAGGGGTTAAGTCTCAGCACTATGAAGCTATGGGCTGCCACTGCAGCACAAGTTCAATCCCCAGCTAGGGAGCATCCCCATGGCACAGCAGACCTCTCCTGTCTCGCCCGCTGCTCCCCTCAGCAGTGTATTTCGGTCAATCGCTTGTTCTGCTCCCCACTCTGTCTCTGGTGAATCCTCTCACCCCCTCTCACATCTCTGGCCTACACCCCAGCTCTTGTATGCATAGATAGATAAATCTTAAAAAAAAAATAAAGCCCTGGAAAGCTACCTCTTTTGCATCTAATACGTCCAGATGGACAGGCTACAGCAGTATCGGCCTGTATTTCAGAGAAATTTTCTTAGTTTTTCTGGTGATGGAACCACCTGTCCACATCAGTTGGTACTTGTACAGATGTGCAGACTTACGTGGTGATGGGAAAGTATCCAGGAGGACTTTGGTAGCGTTGGGATCACAACTGAATGGACTGTCAGACACCGCTGTATTCATGCAACTGATTCCTTTTCCATCAGTTTTCTTGGTCACTAGTGTTCTCCAATGGCCATGAGTGCTTTCAGTAATATCAACTGCAAAGTCCATACGTTTAAATTCTGCATTGAAAGCAAACTGGTTCTCTGGTTTTCCATCAGCAACCTTGTCTCACCTAAACCAGTTCACAGTAGCTCCCAGGTAACCAGGTTTCAGTTGCTTGACATGATTAATATCGTTATCATTGGCTGCATCAGGATCATCCATGTTAATGGCAACAACACTCCAGCCAGTTTCCTCATCACAGATAATGGCCAGTATGCCCAGATTATTCACCCTGATTATTTCACCTCTTGCACATACCTTGCTTTCATTTCACACACATCAGTTGGATCACTGTAACAACAGCCAGTGTGTTTGTCATTATGTACTGGCTCATCCCGAGTCTGAGTTATGGCCCCATAGTTCCAAATATATCCTTTATAAGGGAACACATTTGCAATGTAATGGAGTTTTCTTTTTTCCACATCTTGTTTAACTGGATTTAAAGGGTCCTTCCAGTAATCTCCATTGTTGCACTAGACCAGCACGGAACTTCAACTATCATGTGGAACACGTCCTGATCTACATAAACTGGAATATCATGAAATGGAGACCTATATTGTCCTTTTTGATTCTTGAAGAAGACTCGGCACTCAAGGGTGAAGGGCACAGTGGCGCTACTCACTGCTGAAGCCAACCATTGTGCTGGCGACACTGCCACTGCCAGAGAGACACCAGCCCGCATGCAGTGCTGACTGACAAGGATAGACCTCTGCTACCTGTATTTTTCCTCTGGGCGAGAAGCCTTTGAACTGGGCCAAAAAGCAATTGCTATAAAAAACCATCAAGCAAAAAATTGTTTGAGAAGTCATCAGGAGAACTGAAGTGTACAGACATTTTTGCCTGAGGATAGAATCAGTCACTAATTATGTAGAACCAAGAATAGCTTAAGGTGTGAGTACCAAAATGAACTCTTTTAAAACCACTTACCTCATCTTCCTCTAAAACTCTTTTTATTTATCTATGTATGCATGCATGTATGTATTTTGTTGCTCTTTGGGATGCTATTTGGGTTTTCTATCAGAATCTAATCTGTACCCCTGAATTGCAATTCTGTGAACCTAAATAAACACATGTTGTCTTTTTAGTTGCCTCCTGAAATGTTTAGGTTGACAGTAATTCCTGAAATCACTCCATTCACAGACATGCAGAGTCTACAGCTACAAATGGAGCAATTTCCTGTGAGAGAAAACTAGAAACTAGCTGAGTGACTCCTACTAATGGGGTGAATGAGAAAATACCACATCAAAATGGGTAGGAAAGGCTGAGACACTCACTATAAACCCCACTCCCACCATAGAGCCATACAATCAAGAAGGAATTGCCAACTGCTAGTTGCTCCCTGGGAAGCAAAGGGTACAACAGGTCCCCAACACCTAGCTCTGTGGTTGTACACTTGAGGTTGGAACTGAACCAAGAATAATGATTTGACCCCTGCCTTAGAAGCCACGGTAATAGGTTGCTTAATGCTTAATGAACTATTTATTCTTTTCCCTCTGAGGAAAGGGTGCTGATAACATCAATGCCTGATGAATACGCTCAGGCCATTTTAAACTGAAAACCCACATGACAGCAACTTTTCCAAGAAGGTTATCAATAATCCCATGACAAACTGCCTCGGACTGCCCAGGCCTTCCCAGACCTGAGAGTAAAGAAACCCTCCTCACTCACCTCTGCCTCTCATGTGTTTGCATTCCTTTTTTTCCCATACGACCTTCCTCCACTCACTGCTCCAGGAGATGATTTATTTAGAATACAAACTGCAGTTCTCCTGTGGTGGCCATATGTTAATAAATGGCTTCCTTTGTGGACACAACCTCATGGTTCAAAGTTTAGCTTTTGAGCAGGAGCAGTCCTACCTGGTTAAGTCAGTAACAGACCCATACAAGTATAGTAAACAAATAGTTCTCAAAGTCTTGGAAGGTATTGCTATGCTATCCTCCAGGGCACAGAACAGACAATGCAGGCAAAAATTGTCGCTTTTTAGTATTTCCCTGAAGGATGCCAATTTGCATATCTTAAAAGCTGCTGCCTGAAGGTCAAGGTTCTAATTTAGTACATACCTAGGAGCTGACTGTGATCCTCCCAGAAACTAGGGAAACCAGAAGATAATACCTCTGCATTTTGACTTGGGCCTGCCCCAAATTGGCAATATTTTCCTGGAAGGAACTTGTAAACACATCTGGTATCCCAGCTTTTGTGGATAGACACCCAGAAGTGGGATTGCTGAATCACTACACGAAGTGAAATAAGCCAGTAACGGAAGGACAAATACTGCATGAATCCATTTATACGAGGTGTCCAAAATAGTCAAATTCATAGAAGCTGAGAGTAGAATGAATGGTAGTTGCCAAGGGATTGGGGCGGGGGGCAGACATTGGAAGTTGCAGTTTAAAGTATAGAAAGTTTCAGTTCTACAAGATGGGCAGATTCTAGAGATCTGTTATACACCATTGTGCCTAGTTAACAATTAAGAGGATAGTTCCCATTTTAAACGCTCTCACCACAAAAAATACGAAAATAAAAAGTCACCTGTTCAGAGAAAACTGATTGCCTAATCAATTAATAAAGAAAAATCCTTGATTCCCATTTCTTTAAGAACTATAGTGGACATACAGGTGCATGTATCCTTTCGGATTAGTGTTTTTGTGTCCTTTGGGTAAATTCCCAAAAGTGGGATTGCTGGGTCGTATGGAAGCTCCATGTTTAGCAGTTTGAGGAATCGCCATACAGCTTTCCATAGTGGTTGGACCAGTTCACATTCCCACCAGCAGTGTAGAAAAGTTCCTTTTTCTCCACATCCTTTCCAGCATTTGTTGTTGCCTGTATTTTTAATGTGTGCCATCCTCAAAGGTGTGAGGTGGTATCTCAGAGTGGTTTTGATTGTGGCACTGTTCACAATAGCAAAGGTATGGAAGCAACCCAGATGTCCAAAAATAGATGATTGGATCAAGAAGATGTGGTACATATACACAATGGAATACTATTCAGCATTCAAAGGAGATAAACACATGCAATTTGCAGCAACATGGATGGAATTAGAGGGGATCATACTCAGTGAAATAAGCCAGAAAGAGAAAGAAAAGTATTGAATGGTTTCACTTATAACAGGACTATAAGGAAACCAAATAGGAGAGAGACACTCAGCTGGGGGGGGGGAGGGGAGGATAAGGGCACAAAATGGAATAGAAAAGAATACAAGGAACCATGGAGATGGATCACGGTTAAATTGGTGGTGGGCTACCCAAGGGGAATACAAAATGTAAAAGACATAAAAAACAATAAAAATATATTAAAAAAAAGAACTATGGTGGAGGACTATGAAGGGAGATCTTATGCCTCTAAAAATATACAATGTTGTAAATCAATGTTACCACAACTAAAATAAAAGAAAAAGAAATGTGATTCAAGAAGTCAGAGCAAATCTGAAGTCTTTTTTTCTTTTTTAGGTTTTTATTGATCCTGAAAGCAGCAGTGGAAGCTCAAGTTTAAGTTCTTTCAACCAAATCATAAGTCTAGGAGGTAGAGTGGAAATGGATTTTAGGCTCACCCACAGAGGATGAGTCCAGGCAAATGATCCTAGTCTTTTCACTGGAACATTAAGCAATCCACACTGAGTCTAAGAACAATGTATAAACTTCAAAGCATCTCAATTCCTGATAGAATTCATATGATGTGGACTATTGGCAATCTTTCTTAACTGATTATTTTTTTATTTCTATCATAAAAAAGAAACTATTTTCTAAGATCACAAGTAACTTCTGGTATTGTGGTTAGCTGTAGTATCTCAATACTCAATCTCAGTAGATATCTCAAATCTAAATTGTAGATATCTCAAATCTAAATTGTATCAGGCTAAAAAATAAACTAGGGGAGAAACATGTATACAACTGAAACCACAGCGGTTGTGGTAGTCCTCTCTTGTTTCTGCTTATCTTGCAAGAACAGTAGAACTTGCAAGAGTGAAATAATGGATCAGGTACCCTAAACTAACTTAACAGGGGGGACAAAAGAATTTTTCATAAGTTGACAAGTTGCATTTCAGAGCACAGACCCAGAAGAGCATTCACTATCCTTAAGGTGACTTCTCACTGACAAGAACAAACACACCACAGGAAAAAGGAACTAAGATGTCTGACTCGTGGTTAAGCAACCAATATTACAAGCAAGGGATGTTCATTTTTGTTGTAGTTCTGGAAACAAATCCGTCATACAATGATTCAGCAGATAGCAACCAATCAGACTCCACAAACTTGCATTTTGTTATACTTCCTCTGTTCCCAAGCCCCAGAAATAATGCCCAAAGTCCCATCCTTGCGGAGACAGATTTGAGCCTTGCCACAAGTGTTCTTGCCAGGTAACCTTGTAATAAATTATCTCCTTTCTCAAAAGACAGTGGTATGGTTATTCAATTCTGTATTTTCAGGCAACAGACTCATGCTTACAACGCAATCACATTCTATTTAGTTTTCCTAATCATTTTTTACATAAAAATGTGTAAAACTGGTAAGATTATATAGTTTAAAACACTGTTGATAACTTCCTGGTGACACATTCAGTGCTCATTGTGGTGTATTTTTAAATATTTTTTATTTTATGGTGAGGAAATTCATTAGCTACTCAAGAAATAGTGCACTTAGCATTAACACTTATTAAATGTCTAGCAAACTTAAGGAATTTAAATGTACAGATTGCAGAAATGTAATTAAATAAAATTTGGTCTTTTGAATTGAATACACATATATTTTCATGTGAATGTCATCACAGGGCATGAATGTCTAGAAGGCTACATTTATATTCAAGATGTGTTTAGTTCCACTGGAAATAGCTTGTGGCATTCCAGAAATATAAGTGCCCTGGTGCCCCAACTCTGTCACCTTTTATTTGTGCAAATTTGAACAAATAAATTTAAGATCCACAAGCTTCAGTTCCATCATCTACAAAATGCCAAGCTGTGTTCCTAATCTCTTAAGGGTGCTTGGGGAATTTAATGTGTTTGTATGTGTAAAACAACTGCTGCAATGACAACAGAGTTGACAGTAAGTATTAAGCAAGATTATGTCTTTGAATGCGTGCTGAGATAGAAAATACAAGGATTTAAGACAGTATGGTATGCTTATGACGTTCGTGCAATCACACTGGGGAGATGCAGTGGATTAAAAGGTGCTCCCAGAGGGGCCTCCCTGGTGGCGCAGTGGTTGAGCGATGCCCTGTGGAGCTGTCGATGTGAGTTTGACACCCAGCCAGGGAGAATCCCACATAGTGCAACAGACCTCTCCTGCCTCGCCTGCTGCTCTCCTCAGCAGTGTATTTCTGATCTGCCTGTTCTGCTCCCCGATCTGTCTCTGGTGATCCCTCTCGCCGCCCCACGCCTCTGGCCTGTACCCCAGCTTGTATGTATAAATAAATAAATCTTTAAAAAAAAAAAAGGTGGTCCCAGAATGTCAAATTCCTGAAATAAGTGAAAGTTATTTTTTTGGGGGAAAAAGTATTTGCATATGTAATTCACTTAAGATCTTGAGATAAGGAGATCATCTTGAATAATCCCAGTGGGCCTTTCTTACTACAAGACTCCTTATAAGAGAAAGGCAGAGGGATACTTGAGATAGACAGAAGAGAAAACAGAGAGAGAAGAAGAGGCAATGTGACCATTATGTAGAGGCTGCAATGGTGGAGACAAAGCCAAGAAATGCTTGCAGCCCTGAGAAGGTATAGTAATGGATTAAT
This sequence comes from Scalopus aquaticus, assembly GCA_004024925.1. NCBI lineage: Eukaryota > Metazoa > Chordata > Mammalia > Eulipotyphla > Talpidae > Scalopus > Scalopus aquaticus. Next base: position 5,999 of record PVIJ01016554.1, on the reverse strand, counting down.
TCACCCAGAGAGTCTTATGAGGTAGTATGACCTTGATGATACCTTGATTTCAGATTGCTAGCCTCCAGAGTTGTGCTGCAATACATTTCAGTTGGTTTGAGCTTCCTAGCTTGCAGTAATTTATGACAGACCTAGGAAACTAATGAGACAAGGCTACACGTCTGGTGATAATTTATCATAGTAGCCATTATAATAAGCTGTGTCCTTATTTTCTTGCTTCGAATTGTAGAATAGTCTTTCCATTTTAAAATTTCACAAATTAAGTCATTTATCCATGCATTTAGATGTCAATTACGTGGTTCTGATTATATGACAGACTAGTGCTACAGGAACAGAAATAAATTATTACCATGAAAGAGCTTATAAACTAGTAAATGGCATTTCCATGGAATAAAATTAAATGCATTGTACAAATCATACCTAAGAAATTTGTGAACTTTAAAATAGCAATAATAATTTGGAAATTAATTTTGAAACACAAAGTATTTTATTAAATTGAATTACTCATATATATGTACACACACACGTATATGTGTATATTTTCACAAATAAATTAAATGCTAAAAGAGCACCTGTCAGCATTTTTTATATAAATTCTTTCTTGTTCTCCAAATGGGTGCTATATGATTACCAGAGAAATTAACTGGAAATTAGTTTTCATTAAGAGAACTGAAAAATTTCAACCCTCCTGGTATAAATTTCATTTGGTACCATTTTTTCTTCTCATAATGTGAAATGGAGAAAACGGGGACAATTAGAGAAATTTAAGAATTATTTAATATTCCATAAGGCTATCATTAGGCAGGAATCATTTTAATTTTTTAATATTTATTATTATTTGTATCTTTTATATTGTAATGTATTCTCCATGGGTTACCCACCACCGATTCACCCATGAACCATCACCACAGTCCCTTGTGTTCCCCTCTCCCCCATTTTGAACCCTTATCCTCCCCCTCCCTTGCTGAATATCTCTCTCTTATTTGGTATCCCTAGGTTCCTGTTATACGTGAAGCCATTCAATATTTTTCTCTTTCTTTTTGGCTTATTTCGCTGAGCATGATCCCTTCTAGTTCCACCCATGTTGCTGTGAATTGCATGTGGTTATCTTTTTTGAATGCTGAATAGTATTGTGCTGTGTATCTGAACCACATCTTCTTGATCCAATCACCTATTTCTGGGCATCTGGGTTGTTTCCATACCTTAGCTATTGTAAACAGTGCTGCAATAAATACATGTTGCATGTATCCTTTTGGATTAGTGTTTTTGTGTCCTTTGGGTAGAAACCCAGAAGTGGTATTACTGGGTTGTACGGAAGTTCCATTCTGAGCAGTTTGAGGAACTGCCATACCGCTTTCCATAGTGATTGGACCAGTTTGCATTTCCACCAGCAGTGTAGGAGAGTTCCTTTTTCTCCACATCCTCACCAGCATTTGTTGTTGCCTGTTTTTTTAATGTGTGCCATTCTCACTGGCTTGAGGTGGTATCTCATTCTGGTTTTGATTTGCATTTCCCTGAGGAATCATTTTAATTCTAATAAAGATAGGCTGAATATACTACCTTAATCTACCTTAATCTAACAAATGAAGATGAGTGGTCAGTGGTAATGGATACAACTTAGACCAAGGAGACTTGTGACATTTATCAAATTATAATAAGAGGTGGCAAGACAACATTGAAAATAAGGTGATGATAGGAGAATTACTGACAAAACATATATTCAAAGTGGGCATTAAAGATGTCCCTTGCCTGTTTTAGAGGGCCAACATCACAGGAAATACACTTGATTACCCCTGAAATAAATAAGTGGGAAAATGATATATTTTAGGTGAATGGAGATAACATCTAGCAATGAATAACATCTAGTAAGGAAAGATGGAAATCTAAGATATACACAAAATTTTAATTCAATGTGGGCGGATATAATTTATTACAAATAAGTTTTTAATGGTAAATACAATGGAAAATGGGTATCTGCCATAGTTAGAGGAGACATGAGAAACATGGATTCATAAGGAAAACATATCTAAAGAACTACAGTAAATATTCAATGTTTATAATTATAAAGGAAAAATAAAATTTAAATCACTGGACAATGACTAATTTCCTAGTCAATCTGGCATATTTTGTAAAATTGTTATAGGACTTGGCCTCCAGAAAAAGGTCCCATGGTCAAACTAATTAACAACTAAAGCAAAGGAATAAGCCAGGATAATGAATACTATCAACCATGTATTGCTCTACAAAGTTTGTTTGGAGTTTTTAAGACAGAAAGTTAAAATTAGATATTTGGGTCTAGACATTTGTTCTGGTCTAGTAATTAGATATTTAATTAGAAAAGTTCAGTGTTCATTCAAGAGAATGCTACAGCTTCTTCACGAAGTAAAAACACCAATGATTTTCAAAATGCTTTCACCACAAATCAGATCAATTCATTTTATATCATGATTCAGTTCATACACACACCACTGAGTATCAGAAAATAATTCCTATCCCTACTACATATGGTATATGGTATTTTTTATTCTATTTTATTCTAGTCTATTTTTTTAAAGGCTAGTTTTGATGCATTTATTGGTTGACACATATAGACTGAAAAATCCGGGTGTACCAAGGAATGAAATACTGGAATACAGTATTGATTTAGATCATCATTTAAAAGCACTGAACACAAAACCAAACCAAACCACTTGAAAAACCTACCACCATCTCTGTCAACCACAACCTATCTAACAGAAGCATGGCCTTATATTACAAAGGTATTATAACTTTCTATGGTTGGCTGAATCTTAACAATAGGAAGTGAGGATAGCAACTGTGGGTCATTTATGTCAATGTTCTTGGCATTTTGCCTTATCTATTGCAAATGTCATTGATGACTTCACTCAATATTCAGTTTGAGTAGACCTACAGACAGTCCATGTTGATTGATTAGAGCTGCTAACTACGCAATCTCTTGGAAATCCCTAGAGTCTCTAAATAAGAAATAGGTTCACTAGAAAGGAATTTTTTTCCCTTATAGTTAAAAGTTTAAGCTTCTAATCACAGCGTTGTCAGCAAGATGGTAAAATACAAAGCCCAAGAATCTCCTTCCTCCATGGAAACAACAGTAATACTAACTGCCTTTATAAAATATCCAAAAATCTGTTAGAAAGTTCCTACACCTCATGTGGGTTGTAGACAAGAAGAACAATGTCAAGTCTAATAGGCTAATATGTGGCATTTAGTCACCATAACCCCTCACCATGGGATAGCACTGCATGATTGGGAAAAAATGCTCGACCCCCACCTTCTCACTGAAGAGACAAAAGACTGTGGAACATATATCCAACATTCAACATTTTGATTTTTCCAGGGATTGCTTAAGGAACTAGCTTTAGTCTTACCTGAATCCAAATGCTGACAAGAACATGCAACAGGTTAGTAGGCCCTAAAAAAGGTGATCACTATGGTCAGACTAGTACCACAGTCTGCAGTACCACAGACACTAGCCAAAACAATTCTGGAAAAGAAGATAGTTGCAGACCTTACACTTATGTGCCCAAACGAGATGAGTGATCAGGAAGATGTGTTATATATACACAATGGGATACTACTTTGGCTATAAAAAAAGATTAACTCTTGCCATGTGCAACAACATGGGTGAAAATGGAGGGGATTGTGCTAAATGGAAATAAGTCAGAAGGAGAAAGACAAATATCAGATGGTTTCACTAACATGCAGTATACAGCGAAACAAAACAAAGGGTCAGATAAAGCCCAACCAAGATAAACCCTAGAGATCTGACTATAGCACTGAGGCAACCAGAGAGGAGAAGGAGGGAGCAGGAAAAGAACAAAGTGGGGAACAACCCATTACAGTGAAGGAATATGGGTGTTTTGGTGGTAGGCGTGTTGTGGTAACAAGACCTGAAGGGGAAGATCCTATACTTCTAAATCATATGCAACATAGTAAACCAATGTTACCTCAATTTAAAAACAAAAAGTTTCAGTGAGATTTTAGGCATCACAAATGTAATAACCACTAATTTAATAATTTCGAAATTCCTAAATGATGTCACATGTAAATTTGGCTTTGTTTCTTGCCTCTTATTCTCCTGATGACAAAACAAAAAAACAAAAACCCACAACCCCCAACACATTCTTAAAAAATAATGGAAATGAATGCCTATAAAATAAGGATATGTATAATATTTATAAGTAACAAAACTTTTCAGGTAAGGCCATAAGGAAATAAATTCTCATCAATGTGGCACTACCAAAAAAAATAGGCAAAAATTCTGTTACATCTATAACTTATCTATAGCTTGAGTAAGCCACAAAGACATGATATGCTATGAAATAATTCAGACACTAAAGGAGGTATACTATATGACTCTACATGAAGTATCTGAAGTACTCAAAATCACTGAAACAGAAAGTAGAAAGGTGGTTTCCAAGGGCTGGGGTAAGGAGATAATTAGTATTTAATGAGTATAAAGTTTTAGTTATGTAAGATAAAATATTCTAAAGAGTCATTGCACCACAATAGGATACTTAACACTATTGATCTGTACACGTAAAAATAGCTAAGGTGGTTGTTATGAATTTATGATATTCCATATTACATGAAGCACAGCATTCTAGATGGTGAGCCATGATTCAACAATAGACTACCAGCGGAGTGAAATAATGAAGTCTATTCTTCACAGGTCCAGGAGGACCAACATGGTGAGCCCCCAATGGCCACATGGGGAGGTCAAGGCAGAGTGCAGAGAGAGACAGAAGCTGAGGTACATGCTTTATTAGGGTCCATGGGTGGAGAGCTTTGGGGTTTCTGGGCTAAAGCTGGATTGGTTAGTTCAAACCAGAAGAATGGTTTTTGAGTAAACTCCCTGGGGTCTTACCCAAAGGATGCATAAGAGGAAGGTAGGGGAGACTGTTGGTCAAAAGAGCTGTTGGCAAAGTCTTATCATTTAGATAACATACATTTACCTATTACTTTGTGGGCTGCTCTCTAGGCCATAAGGGGCTAGTGTCAATTTAAGATCTATGCAGGCCACTTGATTAAATAAAATGGATGCTAAGGCAGCAATACCATGGAATAGTTTAGGTAATCTCTTAACAACTGTGAATGTTATTTGTTTTGGTTTTTTTTTAACCACAATTAAAAAAAAAGAAAACCTTAAATTTCTAATTAACCATATGAATCTTTACCAGGTTAAGAAAAGTCAAATCGATTGTTACAAAAATAATTTCTAAATTATGATTCGAACATTATTTCTTCCAAGTTTAAATATGTGAAAGCAGAGCAATCATACCTTTACATTATGTTATTACATAAGTCACTTTTACAGTAAATATCTACCAAAATACTGTCAATTCAAAACCAATTTAGCAATATTACTTTTCTTTTCTTCTCTTTTTTTAACATATATATATTTTTATTGTTATTTATTTTACATTTTGTACTCCCCTTGGGTAACCCACCACCAATTCACCCGTGATCCATCTCAGTGGTCCCTTGTGTCCTTTTCTACTCCAGTTTGTGCCTTTATCCTTCCCCTCCTCCCACCTCACCAAGTGTCTCTCTCCTATTTGATTTCCCTATAGTCCTGTTATAAGTGAAACCATTCGATATTTTCCTCTTTTTTTATATATATAATATATATTTTTATTGTTATTTATGTCTTTTACATTTTGCATTCCCCTTGGGTAGCCCACCACCAATTCACCCGTGATCCATCTCCATGGTCCCTTGTGTTCTTTTCTATTCCATTTTGTGCCCTTTCACTTCCCTCCCTCCGGCTCCCTCCCTCCCCCCCTCCCCCCCACTGATTGTCTCTCTCCCACCCAGCCTCCCTATAGTCCTGTTATAAGTGAAACCATTCGATATTTTTCTCTTTCTTTCTGGCTTATTTCACTGAGTATGATCCCCTCTAATTCCATCCATGTCGCTGCAAATTGCATGTGTTTATCTTCTTTCCATGCTGAATAGTATTCCATTGTGTATATGTACCA
>PVIJ01016553.1:0-32331 GCA_004024925.1 Scalopus aquaticus | reverse complement strand
TGGGCCTCCCCGGTGGCGCAGTGGTTAAGCGCTGCGCTGTGGAGCTGTCGGCAGTGGCGACGCGAGTTCGACGCCCGGCCGGGGAGAATCCCACATGGCACGGCAGACCTCTCCTGCCTCGCCCGCTGCTCCCCTCAGCAGTGTATTTCTGATCTGCCTGTTCTGCTACCCACTCTGTCTCTGGTGAACCCTCCCGCCGCCCCACAGCTCTGGCTTGTATCCCAGCTTGTATGTATAAATAAAAAATAAATCTTTAAAAAAAAAAATTTTTTTTTCTTACGCTGTAAATACGAAACCATTACAAGTTTCAGAACTCTACAGGGTCTCCGCTAATCCTATCTCCTGACCTGATCAACAAGAGAATTAAGTTCTAACTGTATAATTTAAATATGATAACACAGGCACAAACCACTAAGGGAATCCTTCAAATATTCATTCTTAGGTATATTTTATATAAAGGGCTTAAGGAAAAGAACATTTTAAGATTTGGATTCATTTGTCCAATCACTGCTTACTTACCTTTTCCAGAGGGTTGAGCCATATCATGTGGAGGGAAAATAAACTGATCATGAATCTCAATAATTAAAATGACACTTTCGAGAAAAGTACTTTGCATTTAGCCATTAGGTCCTATAATACATTTCAGTGTATGTGTTTGACTTCAAGTGTGAGTTTTACGAAAAATGAATGAATGCAAGTGACACCTTTTCTCCCAGCATGCTGCACAGCAGCACTTATACTTAATGCTGAGTCGAGTTGCCATTTTCTATTTCTCCTACTTCTACCGAGAGCACTTGTTTGAGGGGGAAAATCATACACATAAATCTTCCCTTTCCCAATTAAATTTTCACTTTTTATATTCACAGTTAGCTAATTCAGATGTTTGGTGGAGAATATAGTCAAAAAAACCTCAATATTGGATCTGTGTACAGGGCATCTCAATTTTCTCTGCTATTTTTTGAACAACTTTCAAAGACATTTTTTCAGAGGAGCTAAACAAAATTAATTCATGCAAAGCCTATTCGTTGAATACTATTTTCTTTAACCTCTTGAAATTGAAGAATCAGATATAATGGAGAAACATTATGCTAAGGAGACAGGGGAAGCATTCTAGGGTCTTTATGAAGTCTGTTTTCACACAAATTGAAAGACATCATCCATTTTACTCTCACAATGAATCTCTCTTGCACTACACGGTGTGAGGCCAAGCCATAAAATGATGTTTTAATGTTGCAAGCTAGATCAAAAAAAAAAAAAAAAACAAAACCCACCTTAATGATGTCTGGTCCTGCCTGAATATTAAGAGATAGGCTTGAAGACTCTCACAGTATGGTGTACAATCTAGAGATTGTTTGTATTTCCCATTAAGATGGAACAAAACGAGTTATTTCAATAGTTTATGCTAAACCTACAGGTATGAATAGGTTTACCCTGCCAAACAGTTATCATGCAAAGCTTGTGATTAACATAATTATGATCAGCACCTAAGAACTGAAACTAGTATCACATAGTTTAGTTTGGGAAAAGCAATGTCTGAGGACAAAGCATTTGAAAACGAAAATGAAGTAATAGAAAATAAAATGTAAAGTTACTTTTTGGATAAGAAATAAAAAATTTTAATAAGATAAAATAAAGTGGATTTCTTTAATCTGACACAGTGGAAACCAGTACCTATTATACTAAGAAAAGAATTTCTTTCTCTTTTTGAGGGTGTTTTAAATGACGACTGATGTACAAGGCCCTGTACCTATGGCATTTCTTCTCCTCTTTCCAAATCTCGCTATATTTTTTCCCTTCAAAATTTTATTGATATGCCATTTGTTTACAAAACTATAACATATACATTTCAGAGCCATACTTCACACCTCAAAGTGTGGGCCTATATCATTCACCCTTCACCAAAGCTCCAGGGCTGATACACCATCAGTAAATCCTTCTGTCCCCTTTTCCCCCCACTCTCCATCCCCTCTGGTAACTAAGATACCTTTCATGGTGTCTAGCAGTTATTTTTGTTGTGTTCTGCTAGTTTGTTTTCTTTGGCTATTTACATTCTACAAATGAGTGAATCCATTTGGTAACTGTCTTTTACTTTGTTTTATTTCACTTAGCATCATCACCTCAAGACCCATGCTTTTTTCCCCCAAAAAGCACCAATTCGTCTTTCTTAATAGCTGAGTAGTAGTCCACTGAGTATCTCTTTCACAAATTTTCTATCTAGTCATCTGTCATTGGGTACCTGGTAGCAAATCTTGCTACTTTCTACTAAACCAAAGACCCTATATTTTTCAACAAAATGTATTCTTTTCTTTGATAGTTTACTTGAGTGTATGGAAAGCTAATGAAAATGCTGAATTTACTGTATGTTTATTAAGATTAACTTTATTTTTTTTTTTAAAGATTTATTTTTTATTTATACATACAAGCTGGGGTACAGGCCAGAGGCGTGGAAAGCGAGAGGGTTCACCAGAGCCAGAGTGGGGAGCAGAACAGGCAGATCAGAAATACACTGCTGAGGGGAGCAGCGGGCGAGGCAGGAGAGGTCTGCCGCACCATGTGGGATTCTCCCTGGCCGGGCGTCGAACTCGCATCGCCGCTGCCGACAGCTCCACAGCGCAGCGTTTAACCGCTGCGCCACCGGGGAGGCCCAAGATTAACTTTAAAGCAGAAATTGGTTTGAAAACCAATTACTTATTTAATAGTAAACCTCCATTTTTATAGACCTACAGAAAGATACAATCAGTGTTTTCAATAATACTTTAAGCCAGGGTATCTTAATGTGTGGTCTCAAACAAGCATCTGGAAACTTTTAAAAATGCAAATTCTAGGCCTCCCTGGTGGTGAAGGGGTTAAGTCTCAGCTCTCTCAAGCCTTCACCAGCAGGAGTTCAATCCCAGGCCAGGGAACTGACTCACATGGCACAGCAGACCTCTCCATTCTTGCCCACTGCTCCCCTCAGCAGTGTATTTTAGTGGATCCTCTTATTCTGCTCCCCACTCTGTCTCTGGTGAATTCTCTCACCACCACCACCCCCACCACAACTCTGGCCTACACCCCAGTTCTTGTATGTTTAAATAAATAAAAATGAATCTTTAAAATTATGTAAATTCTCAAGCCCTAACCCACAGGAACAGAGTCACAAACTCTGAGGTGGGGGTGCAGCAACCCACCATTTAAATAAGTCCTCCCTGGGGTACTGATGTATGCTAAAGTTTGACGATCACCTGGAATCTAGTCTATTAAGCTTTAACTTAGTGTTTTTTAAATTGAGCAGAGATATTCGTAGTAGTATTTCAATCTCATATTTGTCTCAAAGGCAATGTTTACAAGGAGACTGAGAGACAAGTGAAAGTCATCATTCTACGACGACTATAGAGAAGCCTGATACCCCTTTCATTTCCCTTCCTCCCAACCAGTCATCTCATTGAGGTTTTCGGTTTGATCTGCTCTCACTTTAATATGCCTTGACACAATAAAGAGAGTTGAAGTATGCCTCCTTGGGCTAAGCTTGAACATGGTTCCTAGCTAGAACATGTCTTCCTTTCAAATCTTTACCTCACTACCCTTCAGCAGGTTAACAGTGTCATTAATTACTCTAACTGAACATTCAGGCAGAATAGTTTTCAATGTGATGCTTACACTTACTAGCTATGTCAGGTCAGAAATACTGATGTGTTCTATTGTTTTGTTTTAATTATTTTTATTGAGTTACAATTTGCATACCAAAATACTCCATGTTTAAAGTTTTTAAATTTTGAAATAATTTAGAAAAGCTGCAAAAAATAAGAACCAGTTCCCATTTAATCTGTCTTGCCCTATTGTTACTATCTTACCTATCAACATTATAGTTGTTAAAACCAGGAAATTAGTATCATACAACACTACTAACTAATCTATAGAATTTATTCAAATTTCACCAGTTTTCTCAGGACTCCACATTGCATTTAGTTATGTATCTCTTTAGTCATTTCCAATCCATGACAGATCCTACTGACGTGGTCTTTATAAAAACTTACATTTTAAAAAACCTTGCTCTCCCAGGTTAACATGCCATTTTAGACACTGAAAAATAGAACAGGACTCTGTAAATTGAAATGTGTACAAAAATTCCTTTATAATCATCACCCTCCTTGTCTTTTGAGGAAGGACAGAAATCCATCAAAAAATTTTCAATTTACATGAAGATATATTGTTAAGACTCCATATCGGGCCTCCCTGGTGGCGCAGCTGTTAAGCGCTGCACTGTGGAGCTGTCAGCAGCAGTGAGCGAGTTCGACACCCAACTGGGGAGCTTCCCACATGGTGCGGCAGACCTCTTCTGCCTTGCCAGCACTGTATTTCCCTCGTTCTGCCTGCTCTGCTTCCCACTCTGTCTCTGGTGAACCCTCTCGCCGCCCCACTTATCTAGCCTGTAACCCAGCTTGTGTGCATAAATAAATAAATCTTAAAAAAAAAAGACTCCAGGGCCTTCCCGGTGGCGCAGCGGTTGAGCGCTGCGCTGTGGAGCTGTCGGCAGCGGCGACGCGAGTTCGACGCCCAGCCAGGGAGAATCCCACATGGTGGGGCAGACCTCTCCTGCCTCGCCCGCTGCTCCCCTCAGCAGTGTACTTCTGATCTGCCTGTTCTGCTCCCCATTCTGTCTCTGGTGAACCCTCTCGCCGCCCCACGCCTCTGGCCTGTACCCCAGCTTGTATGTTAAAAAAAAAAAAAAGACTCCATATCATCATAATTCACTGCTTATTTCAAAGTCACTGAATCAAGGATTACCTCAATATACAACAGTGGCTAATTTTGCTTTTTCTTCATTTTTGTAGTTTCCATATATGCTTCTGTATTTTTGTGTATATTACTGTGTATTTGAAGCTGGATCTCTAATCTAGATTTTTTTGACATCCACAATATTTATGCAGATAATAACAGAAATGTCAAAGTGGCCATAAAAACTATGGTGTATTTCCCATATCTAAACTAAACCCTAACATATTCATCTTATTTTGAAATATTTGGAGATGTCTAATCAAGGTGCTTTACAATGGGAGGAATTGGGCCATATGGCTTTCTCCACCTCTGCTATGGGCTGCTTGTGCTACACTACACTGGACTATCTCCTCACAGGGAGATTGTTCTCTGATCATACTGGCCCATGGTTAGGAAAAGAAGGTAGGAGCAAGGGCCGGAGTGGGCAGTGGTTGACACCAATATACAGCCCTCCTGACCTCTGCTGGGCAAGTGGCCCAGGAATGGAAGGAAATACAGGCACATAATGTATGCTATTTTATGCTGTTATATATAAATTTCAATATGCATACTGATGGGAACTTGTGGAATAGAGCTCTGAGACTGGACTACCTCACAGAGAAAGGTGTTATAATCCTGTGGTACCTGCTCCTTTAGATGCAAGGCTGCGAGAAGCAGTCACTAGTGGAAGTGGAAATTCTTCCTAAAGCTTTAGGAAAATCGATAGTGCCTGGGTCCAGCCTAGCCAAAGATAACCCCCCATGAGGGGACCTCAAAGGCCCTCAAAAAGTTAATAAACTACCAAAATGCTTAATTTCTATATATCACTGGTCTCTTTCAATTCCAAAACACAGACACTTCAACTCAAGCTGCCTTAAGGAAAAAGTGGATTTATTGATATAAGACAGCATCTAGAGGCAAGAACTTGTTTCAGGCACAGGTAGATTTAGAGCTCAAACATGCTCATTTCAGCTGAGTTTTTCTCCAACTCTCAGAAATGCTTCCCTGAGTAATAGTCATTCTCAGACTTCACCTATTGACACAAGAAGGTCTAAGCTCACACCTAACTCTGCAAAGTCCAGTGGAAGAGGGTCTAATTTCAAAAGTGGGGGCAAAGAAAAGTCCCCGAAGGGTGGCTTTCCTTGGATTGTCAGACGTGGGTCACAAGTGTCTAAATCAATTCGAGTTACCAGGGGAACATAACGCATCCAACGGCCTTGCCCAGAGTCGTGTGGGTCACCCTGTCACCTGAACCATGTGCGTCAGGTGGCTGGCACCACCTGAAGCAAAGGGCTGAGTGGCAGGTGGATCTTCCAGAAAAAAGTTTCTTCAAAGAGGAGTGGGCGCTGAGAAGTAAACGGTGGGGTGAGTAGACCTCACCCTTTCACTTATTACGGAAGAAAAGGGAACTTTTTAAAATCATTTGATTGAGGCCCCTAATCAAAGTATAGTTTTAAATAGTGTAACCTCACACCGCCTATGCCCAGTATCTTCAGTTGCTGCCCTTCCGCTAGTCTTCAGGAGACGCAAGGCAGGCCGGTTCCAAAGGATGGCAAACAGACCCACTCCCTGCTCCCAATCTCAAGGCCGCGGGCCCAGGGTTACCCGCAGGGACTCGATCAGAGGGCGCCCTGCGACCGCGCCCCACCTGCCCGGCGCCGCCTGGTGGACTCGCACCCACCCCCCAGGCGTAGCCACCGGCTCATCCTTGACGGCCGCCGCCAGCGCCCCTCGCACGGCCGAAGCGGCACTCCCGGGGGCCCCCACCGGGGCTGGAAAGGCGAATCAGCTGGGTGGCCCGGGGTGCGGTGCTGGAGAGGCCGATGGAGGCGCCGCTCACTCCCGTTCCCTCCCCCACCGCTTCCCCGCGCTGGTGGGCGGGCGCGCGCGCGGACCCGGAGCAGGGAGCGGCGGCGCCCGCCCCGGGAGACGCGTGAGGGCGGCGGCAGCGCGGCCGGGCGGGTCCCGGGGCAGCGGTGCGCATTCGAGCGAGTGCGGAGCCCCGGGCGCGACCGCCCCGCGCCGTGCGCTCCCGAGCCCGCCAGCTCCCGGCCCCACCCGCCTCGCCCACCGGCTCAGTGCACGGGGACCCCGGGCGCCCGAGGGTGTCTCCCTGTCACCCCTCCCGGCTTCCAGCACCGCGTCGTCCACGCGCGCCGCCCGGACGGCGGGGCCGCCTCGGAGAGCCGCTGAGACTCGCCCGGGGAGGAGGATCCCGCGGACGCCGCAGCCCGAGGTAATCACCGGGGATGCCCAGCGGCCGCGCCGCGCCCGGAAAGCGGACCCCGCGACTCGGAACGCGGGTTCCACGGGTGGTACACAACGAGCAGGACAAGTTTGTCAAGGTTTGAAAGGGTCCTGCAAGTGACACCCATCTTATTGCACCAGCCTCTTTGCTCCTGATTTAAACAAGTTTATTTAGACAATGAAAAATAGTCTCCAGGGTGACTGTAGGTTTGTAAATACAACCCTGAAAGTTTTTGCATGGCGTGGTTATTTGTTTCTGCATGTTATTAACTCTGTTAACTCTTCAGCTAGCCAGAAAATTTACATTTAAAATATTCTTTGAGGAACACTGCACGTTTTCTGTTGCGTTCGGGCATCATGTTATTTACCAGCTACTAGTTAGCATCTGTCTTCCTGAGTGGTACCAACGCCGGTCCCTTGGCGATAGGTCTTGCATGTGACACTCTTGCCCTCTAGTGCCTCACCAGCTTGGTAGCAGTTTGATAGCTAATATTAATAAGATGTTACATAACACAAGGGTACTGGGCCTGAACTGGTATTGCTGCCACTTGTACAGCCCAAAGCCTGGCTGACTGATGGTCGTCGCTACCGCTATTTCCCTGTCTTTTCAATCTGTGGAAACTTTCTCAAGCGTTTTCTGCTCTTTCAACTTTAATTCCAGGTAAGTGCATCTGTTTATTCACACTGTACATTAATGGCTCATTCAGAAAAGTGGGGCTTTTAGTAAGAGGAAACTACTTTGGTTTCAATTAATCTAAGATTTTCAGGATTTAACAAGTATCTCATTTTTATTCTTATCTATAGATCATTTTTATTAAAGTAAGTAACACAAAGGAAGATCTTATTCTGGGGTAACTTTAAAACCTCTCTTTCACAAAATTAAAATACTGTGGAGACTACCCCTTATAATTAAGATTTCCACCAACTACTTGTAAATATTATTCTGCAGATTTCTTAGAACACGTCTGTTATTTGATGGACTGGAAATTTGTAGTTAACATCAGAGATTTTCTATGTGATGCAATTCATTTGGTAAACACTATTTTAAATTATACAACGAATAAAACACAACTAAAAAATACCAGCCTAAGTATTGAATATAGAAGCTTTACATGAAAAGAAAGTACTCTTCTATTTAATATTTCCACTTTTTTGTTTGGAAGAACCAGGTCACATTCTTTAAGAGGTCTGTCTGTGTCATCTTCCAACTAGTTCTAATAACTAGAAATTATTTCAGCCTCAAACTCATTTAAAGTTAAAATTTATCCATATGCTTATAAGCTTAATGGAGGTATGGCAACATATGTAAGCTGAAAGAGTTTTGTGGAAATCACTCCCAAGTAATAGAAACAGCTACTTCTTAATATTATAGTCAATGCAAATAAAATACTAAGACACATGAAACTAATCTCAAATCCACCTTTTTTTTTGACCTTAGAAAATATCATTATCAACTATTGAACACTGATGTTTGCCACAAAACAGCAGAACGATATGAAGAGAAACAAACCTCTAATATAAGATGATGGGTGTTTTGTTTTGTTTTGCTTTGTTTTCCTTTTTCTTCCCTATTGTCATATTTGACAAGTTTTTAAAAATAAATTTGAAAGAGACTCTTTTGAAAAATAGCATTGAATATATGAAAAGGCTTGCCCTAACAAAAGGTCTTTTGAAAAAAGTGTCTATAGTTAACACAGTATCTACCATCTCTGTCATATTTTTATTGCTATTCTTTATGATCTTGATGGTAAAACAAAAGGCTTCTTTTGTGTAAGTAGATATTATTAGACTGGTTCATTTATCTGGATCATATATTCTTCTTTAAAAGTCATTATGAGCTAAGGTCTAAATATCCAATGACTGACTTGTCATTTCAGAATTTTAAAACCATAAAGATTTTACAAATATTTCTTTTAATGCAGAGACTACTATTATAAAACTTTCTTGAAACCTGGTTGAGTCTCAACTGCTCTTTGATCACTAGTGCCAACTTCTCCACTTAAAGATGCATTTGTTGAGGTATAAAGCATATTCAAAGAAAACTATATTTAAATGCTTTATGATGGCATGCTATAAAAACATGGATGTAGAATCAATGATAAAACAGCCATTCTCAACTACATGAATGCCTTGGGTTTCTAATTGCCTAGTAGTTTAGAGAATAAGGGAAAAGCAGTGGAAGTTTACTTTTCTCATGCTGTGGATATTGGAGATCAACACACTGAAGTGCATGAACTCTGAACACCTGTCTAGATTAAAGGATGCGGCCGGAAAAATCTGCATTGTGATCATAGTTACTCTGAACAATGCCCAAAATTGTTTTATGACTGAAGTTTCTCTTAGCAAAATGAAGAATTGGTTTTCAAAAACCAAGTTTGTCTGTTTTTAATAAAAACTATATCCTTAGGCTTGGCATATCACAATGAGTGATTTATCGCTTCATGTTACTCTAAAACCTTTTTCATCAATTTCTAAGTTGCACAACTAAAAAAAAAAAGGCAGGCTCTCCTATAATTAATGTTTATAATAAATCACTTCAGGAAAAACTCCTACACATTACCAAGGCCTGTAACTTTGATTACCTGTTGCAAAACGAGATTTTAAAAAGAGTATTGAAGTACTATACCAAACATTAAGCATCTCAATGACAGGTATCCATTTTATATATACCTCATTTGTTTAATCTTTTTCTTCGATAACCATGCTTAAAAGTAATATGAAGTTAGATCTGGACTCTTGGCCCAGGTCTGCCATGAGAAAGGTAGTTTTAGACAATGTCCTCACAGGCTCTAGTCATTGTTCCTTCACTTGGAAAATGAGGATCTCACAGAGCTTTTCCTATCCAATTTGATGTTCAGCATTACCAGAATTTTTTTGGCTAATAAGACAAATAGACATTAAAAAAAAAACCCAGAATAGTACAAAACTTAACCTATTGCTAAGTGCTGTCATCTAGGATTTTAATAGTATATATGTGTCATTAAAATTACACCTAAGGATTACCTTGCATCAAACACTGTACTAACACTCAAGTCATTTTTACCAGTTCTAGTTCTGCATTTGAAATGATCATCCATTCATTCAAAAGAAATTTACTACTATTGTTCAAGGCTTAAAGCAGTGTCCAGGACAGTTTCCCATGTTCCCTTCCCATTTTATAGAGTCTAGGTGATTTCTTCCTTCTCTCGGCTACCCCAATTGAGTGTCAAAAAGATGACCCAAGTAATGAGGAAGAATTTGACTAACTTCTCTAGGACATTGGATCTCCTCAAGATTCCCTATCACATTTTCATGACTTTTCTCTGCTCATTTTGCACTGTCTCCCAGAACCAGTTGCCTCTGCTTCTCTAGTAAGGGTCATCTGACTTAAGACATAGCCCGAAGCTGATCTGTAACTTTACATCTTATGATCCAGGCAGACGGTGAGAAATTGGGTTAATAATCTCTTGTTCCTGTGACTCTGAAAAAGGACAGATATGGCAGGGGTTCTATAATATCCTGAAGCTGCACTGCCAGTAGTCATTATGCCCTGCTACTAGGCATACATCAGTATGTTCATACTAGCTCAATTCAAAGGACCCGGGCAGATAATCCCCCCTTCAAGCCCCACCGGCAGAACATACAGAAGGCAGCAGTGGGATGGTTCTCGCTGGAAAACCTAACAGTAAGAGAAGTGAACAAAATGTATTCTTTCCTTCAGAATTCCTAAGTACAAAGAAGGAGAGAAAATTACAAAAGTCATTTTCCATTTTTAATGTATCAAACAAAGCTAGTGCCCCCAAGCACAGCTTTTCTCCCATCCATCTTCCAGAAGAAATTCCCACTTCTAGAGATGGTGTGCTCTGAGTTGTACACCACACAAATCTGCATCTTACTTGCCTACCACAGCAGGGTTCAATTAGTGACACAATGTCACACATTCTTTTCCAGAGAAAAGCATGTTCTCCATCAATTTTTAATACTCCTAAATTTCTTTTAGTAAATTTGTATTCAAGGCCTCCTCAATGCATTTTTCAACACTATGTAACATATTCAATTTTGAGAAAGAAGAATGTTGTCAAGATCTTTTAAATATCTTTCATTTATGTTAGAACCTGAAGTTCTTTAGTTATTAATACTCATTTTCCAGATGGCAATCTTTTTTTCACATTTCTTGTTCTGCCAACTCCAACATGATTCTATTTCATTTAGAAATTGATTTTTACTTTGGGATGATGGTGGGTGTTCATGGAAGAGAAAAGATAGGTTACAGTGACAAGTAGGTACTTCCCTTGGAGATACTGCAACATTTTGCAAAAACATATGTTTGTATATATTCAGTTCACCATGTATAGGAAATGGCCTGTGATTCCAAAAATTAATTGCTCCCTCTGCTTTTGTTAATTGTAGGTAATTAAATAACAACTAATGTTTCCTTGGTGGAAAAAGATGTTTTCCTTTTTAAATGCACTGCAAAACAACCCTAGCCACACCTGAACTCTGAAAAACGTCCATATGGAGAAAATGGGTATTTGAGTATGATTCAGTGAATGGTACATCCTGGATGTGTCTGATTTATGACCTTGGTCAAGAGGGTCACTGCCATTTGTGGTATTTATATTAGTGCCCTGACTGAGGCCAGAATGACTTAGGAGGGATCAGTCCGTGCAAGATGTTTTTACTGAATGGCTACCCTACTTTATGAATGCAGCTGATAATTGTAAAATTTAGTACAGTCTCCTTTTATTCACTTATTTAAGAAGTACTCAGTAGAATGTTCTTCCTTCAAGTACTATGTTGACTTCAAGAATGTAGAGGTGAACAAGACAGATACTTAGAGATGCTTCCAGTCTGTGGGGAAATACTACACAGAAAACCGCACAACTATTTATAGCTCGAGAATACACTGCAGAGATAAAGCAGATGGTAATAAGAGAGTGGGGTCAGAGGGAGACCTGGGGGATCCGGGAGGCTTTTGTGAGGCTCAGAGCACCAGATTTTAGAGGATGAAGTCTGATAAAAAGTGGGGGAAAACTTCCAGACAAAGAGAAGATGCTGAATCAGAAAAGAGGCTGTTTCAGGGGGAGGGGCTGAGAGAGGGATGAAAAAAGACCCATTTGCCTGACACTCAGAGCACAAACCATCAAACAAGGCCTCAGATGGAAGAGCGGAAAGCAGCCCTCATAGTATCTTATAGAATATATCTAGTAATTCAGGTTTAAACATTAAGTGAAACAGGGAACCATGGATGTATTTTCAGCGAGAAGAAACAATTGCATGTCAGTGCTGACTGAAAAAAGCACAGAGGGCAGCAAGAGTGTTGGTGAGGAGATTGGATATTGCAGTAGTTCAAGTGCAGGGGCTGTTGCCTGGGAAAAGAAAGAGATACATGGGGTAACATCAGTTTGGGGAGATGGAAACAGGGAGCTGGATCTATTAAGGTAAGCAGGGGAAACAGAGAAGAAGGTATCAAGGAAGAGTCACTAGGTGGCTGTGGGGAAGATGAAGATGGTTTTAGAGAGTAGATAATAACTTCAGTTGAATTTGCTTGTGACCTGATTCCAGTGGAGCAAAACTATGTCTGGTAAACAATATGAAAGGGCACAGTTACTGTGAGTTGTTGTTGTTATTATATAAAGTTGATAGCTCAATTTGAAATCCTAGAGCTCAGAGGAAGGAGGTGTGAGTTACAAATAAACATTTGGAATTTATTGGAGCATAGATGGTAATGAAAACCAGGGAGTATGTGAGCTCATTTGGGGAAAGAGGAGCAATGAGAAGAATCCCAAGGATGGACATGGTGTTGCTATGCCTCTGACTGACCTTCTTCCACCTCTCTGAGACCCATCTGAACTTTGATCCCTGCACCAAAGGTGATTTCCTGTGCTCCCCAAATTCAGCTTATACCAGAATACTTATAGCTAGCCCTTCATGAACTCTTAGCGCATTTCTATTGGTCATCCTCAGGATATTTCTCTCACTTCATGCTGTTCATATCAGCACCACCACCATCATCATTACGGGTAATGTTTAGTGTTCATTCTATGTGTCAGACACTTTTTTCAAAGAGCTTTGTAATCTATCTCATAATCTCCATTTAAACCCTATTAAATAAATACCACAAGTATTCCCAGCTTCTAAAGGTAATAGCTGCCCGATTTCCATTTCTTCCATGGAAGGGATATGTTGCAGTTGCCTTTCCAGGATTATGATCCCTTCCACACAGAATGTCAGATCCAAACTGCACTTCGACCACCATGAGTGGGGAGCAGAACAGGCAGATGGATGGAAATACACTGCTGAGGGGAGCAGCGGGCGAGGCAGGAGAGGTCTGTCGCGCCATGTGGGAATCTCCCCAGCCAGGTGTCAAACTCACATTGCTGCTGCGGACAGCTCCACAGAGCAGCACTTAACCGCTGCACCACCAGGGAGGCCCTACACATGTTGACTTTTATGGATGCAACCTGGAACTTATATATAGTGCACTGTTATTTCAACTTAAAGTATCATTGGACCCTCTCCCCAATTTGTCCCACCTCCCTGTGCCCACTCTAGTGGCCTCAATTCTGCAGTCATTTCCAGACTTTGTTTTGTATTAGTTCTGTCAGTTCCTTTGTTTTGTTCTCTATATTCCACATATGAGTAAAATCATCCAGTAATTGTCTTTCTCTCTCTGGCCTGTTTTGCTTAGCATAATCCCCTCCAGTTTGAGCTATGTTGTTGCAAATCCAAGACTTCATCTTTTTTTATATCTGAGTAGTATTCCATCACTTATACATAGCACAACTTCTCAATCAACTCTTCTGTTGGTGGGCACTTAGGTGGTTTCTATAACTTGTAAACAGTGCTGCAATGAACACAGGAGTGCATCTATCCCTTCAAGTTAGTGTTTTTGCACTTTTTTGATAAATGTCAAAGAGTGGAGTTACTGGATCATGTCATATCTGTTTTTAGTCTTTTAAGAATTCTCCATCCTGTTTTCCACAGAGGCTGGATCAGTCTGCATATCCACCAACAGTGTATGGGTGCCCATTTCTCTCCATACTCACACCAACATTTGTTGTTTCTAGTCTTTTTGATATGGGTCATTCCCACAAATGTGAGCTGGTATCTCATTGTGGTTTTGATGTGCATTTCTCTGATGATAAATGATGAACATTTTTTCATGTGCCTGTAGGTCATTTGCATGTCTTCTTTTGAGAAGTATCTATTTCACTCTTCTGCAATTTTTTGATTGTGTTCTTTGTTCTCTTTTATTTTGTATGAGTTCTTTGCAGATTTTGGCTCTTAGCTCACTGTCGAATGTATAATGTACAAATATTTTCTCCCATTCAGCAGGGTGTCTTCTGTTTCACTGATAGTTTCTCTTGCTCTATAGAAGCTTTTAATTTGAAAGTCCCACTTACTTATTTTTATTTTCCTTGTTGTTGGGGTCGAGTCCCCAAACACATCCCTGAAGCCAATGTTGTAGCATATTTTACCTACATTTTCTTTTAGGTATTTAATGAGTTCTGGCCTTAAATCCCAGCATTTAAACCATATTGTTTTGATGAATTATGGTATATTAAAGAGTGGTCTTGTTTCATTTTCCTGCATGTGGCTGTCCTGTTTTCCTAACACCATTTTCTGAAGAAACTTTCCTTTCTCCATTATATACTCTTTCCTTTCTCCATTATATACTCTTGGCTTCTTTGTTGTAGATTGATTTTTTTTTTTTTTTGCTAATATGGTGAATTACATTGATTTGTTTGCATATGTTGAACCATCCTTGCATCCCAGGAATATATCCCATTTGGTTATGATGTCTGATCCTTTAAATGTGCTTTTGACTTTGGTTTGCTATTATTTTGTTGAGGATTTATCATATGTGTTCATCAGGAATGTTGGCCTAATGTTTTCTTTTTTATGTCCTTGTCTACTTTTGGTAACAGAATAATGTTGACCTTATAGAATGCATTTGGGAGCACTCCATCTTCCTCAATTTTGAAAGAATTTGAGAAGTATAGGTAGTCATTCCTCTTTGAAGGTTTAGTGGAACTCAACAGTGAAACCATCTGGTCTCAGGCTTTTGTTTTTGGAGAGAATTTTTATTATGTTTCAATTTCTTTGTTATTGGACTGCTCAGCTTTTCTCTTTCTTCCCAATTCAGTCTTGTAAGTTTGTATGCTTTTAAGAATCTGTCCATTTTGTCAAGATTTTCCAATTTGTTACCATAAAGATGCTCATAGTGTTCTTTTATAACCCTCTATATTTTTGAGATATCTGTTATAACTTCCCTTTCATTTCTGGTTTTATTTATTTGAATTTTCTTTTTTGTGTGTGTGAACATAGCTAGAGGCTTTGTTTTGCTTATTTTTTAAAATAGTAACTTCTGGTTTCATTAATCTTTTAAACTCTCTCTTTTTCTTTTTATTTCATTTTTTTCTCCTCTAATTTTTATTATTTCCTCCCTTAAAAATACAGTTTCTTGGACTTCAGTGTAGTCTCTATCATAGGTTGAAGGGGTGGCCAAATGCAACCATAATTGTCAGCTCTATACTGCCAATAAAGACAGTTGTGTGCTCAGGAACTCTGACAGAGAGGTCACTGTGCCTGTTGTTTAGTAGTCACTTGGAGACCCCTTCATACCATGCAAAACTCTGTAATTTTCAGGATATTTTTGTAAGAGCATTTCAAGTACATAATCATTACTACACTAAAGTGTTTGTCTGCTGATCTTGTTGACTTTGAAAAATGCTTTTATCTTGTTTCTTGTATGAAATAACACATCTGGTGTATATGCCCTTGAGAATTGGTGTATATGGAGGTAGAGAGACATCAAACAGATAATATTGCTGATAATATTATTTAATTTAATTTAATTTTAAATTAAATACCTTTTTCCTACATCAATGTCAATTTTTGGACAGTATATGATTTCCCCCCTCAGATATAGTTAGCATAGTTTTCCCACCACCAGATCACCCATAGCCCCCAAAGAAAAGTAATCATAACAAAAATACATAATCTAGGTACCTAGTCTAAAGGAGGGATGAGCAGAGCTAACAAGAAATTAGGTGTTGGATTTGTATAGGATGTCAAGAATTGCCTGTGACCCCTCAAGTTCAAATATTTCCTTGACTTATGTTATCAACATCCAACTATGTTACAGAGCACTACGATTTTTCACATAGAACATTTGTGTTCTGCCCACATATCATTAGTCATCTATCTGAAAGTTAAGTGTACATCACTAGCTCAAGTCAGTTTCCACTCTAAACTTCTATGCTTCTGTTACTGACTCCTTTATTCTTCTAGTCCCCAAAGCCTGTCTATCCCCCAGTCATAATTTAATAATAATCATATCCTGTTCTGATTTCTTCCCAAGTGTCTCTGTTTTCATTCTCCCCTTTAAATGCCTTAGTCTGAACACATACAGCCCCACCTTGATGATGTGGCGGCCCTTTAGCTAGGACTCCCCTGGCTCCTCATTTGCTCACTGTACAGTGTAGTATATATGCTCTGTCTGTTCAGATGGCTGCTGTCTGTCCATTCTCAATGTTACTGCTACAATAATCATCTATAAACACTATTTTTATTGCCTCTCTTCTGTTCAAATACGTCTGATACTTTCTATCTCCTACTTGATACTCTTGTGCCTCATAATCTCTCCCAAACACACTCATTGTTCTGCAGCCTTCTTTTAATCAAATAGTATTTCCATTTGCAAATAAACAAAGTGTAACCACTTCATTTCTTCAACCTTGCCAAGTTCATTCTGCCTCAAATGCTCACCTCATCATCATATTCAAATCCTGCCCAGCATACCATGCCACCCTCAAGCACCACGCCTCTTAGAAACTGCCATTTACTTTCCTGTCTCATTAATCTCTCTCATTCTTTCTTCAGGAACTTGTAATAGATATAATCTGTACAGCATAGATTACTACTTTTTAGGTATGAGGTAGTATTGGTTGTTGTTTCACAAGATAAGTCTTACTTCCCCCAGTAGAGATAACACTTCCAGAGTCAAGGGTCACTGTTACTTGTCTGATGTTCCCAGCACCTAGCCAGCAAATCCAAAGCAGGTGTTCAGTGAATACCTGGTGGCTGACTGCAGAATGACTGATCTACCATAATTTTTTTAACCTATGTTGGGATAGTATAATTATATTTTCTTAGTATTAAATAAAACAAAGAGATTAAATATAGCAAATTTATAATTAGAACCATAGTAATAGGAATAGATGTATAATTTTTTTTTTAATTTTTTTAAAAGATTCATTTATTTATACATACAAGCTGGGGTAGAGGCCAGAGGCGTGGGGCAGCGAGAGGGTTCACCAGAGACAGAGCGGGGAGCAGAACAGCCAGATCAGAAGTACACTGCTGAGGGGAGCTGCTGGCGAGGCAGGAGAGGTCTGCCACACCATGTGGGATTCTCCCCAGCTGGGCGTCGAACTCGCATCGCACGCTGCCGACAGCTCCACAGTGCAGTGCTTAACCGCTGCGCCACCAGGGAGGCCCAGGAATAGATGTATAATCTTAAAATAGATCATGCCATTATAATAAAGTACAAGTATCAAATTAACCATAAGGATAACATGCCATTGTATTCAGTTTTCATAAGCAGTCATTGAGTGTGTCCCCTGTGCCTGGCATTAGAGGTTCAATATAGACAAAAGAAGCAATGGTTCTACCCACGTGGAGTTTACTGTTAGATGAAGGAGACTAGCTTTAAACAAAATTCAATTACAGAAGTTAAAAAGAAAGAGGTTTCCCACAATGACCATGTGGAACTTCTGTGTCTTAACAAGTATGAAGGGTGAGAAAAAACTGGAGAGGGGAATTTGTATGGAGGAGCCTCAATATGTGCCTGCTCTCCCAGTGATGCCCCATTGTGAAGAGTTCAGAAAGTGCTTAATGCCGCCCCCTACAGAAGGAGTGACAGTAACAGTCCCGTCCATCCCAAGACTTTTGCAGGCAACAGAGACATACACAGAATGGGAAGTAGATGTGAGTGGACAAGGTTGCATTAGGAATGGTAAATTTTGAAAGACCACACTAGAAACTAAATTCAGCCACACCAAAGTAAAAGGTGTAGTCAAAAAAGGTTTGCAGAAAAAATGTAGAGAACTTTAATGAATCCATTTAAATATATTAAACCAAATCCTATCCTCAGGGACATACATTGCCATTCCCTTTGGCTTGAGGATGAAACTGGAAGAGTTTATTGGGAAAAAAGGCCATATTTTATACCTACTAATGGAGAAGGTAGATTTGATAGTTTCCTAACATCCATCTAAATAGTAAGAGCAAATGTTTCTTGCCACCCTGCCTCATCACAAATAAGAATTGTATGAGTTACATGTCTATAATTTCTGACAATAGGAACAAACTGAAATGCCACTATCTGTAATGCAAAATGTGATCACACATTTTTATGTATAAAAATTATGTATAAAATTTTTATGTATGAAAAAGTTTTTTATACATTTAAAAAATAATTTTTATCTATTCATCCCTGCTTCTATACAGTTCTAGCTCAAATGTCCATTCAAATCACCCCACTGCATCAAGGTTCTGCCCAAATGCCACCCGCCCCTGCTCCCACCTTTGTAGGCTCAGGAACTTCCCATGTTCTCTCCCTTCTTTCATCCCATTACAGCCATTTGTGTCTAATCAATAACCCATATATTATTGTTATTCTAGTCACTGTCTCTGCTGAATAATTTTGGATCCTTTAAGCAAACAAACTCTGATGAACATTTATATTTTATGTAGAAAGGTAGTTACCCCATAAATATCTGAGTAAATGCTACAGATACCCTAAATACATGAATGAAATAGAGAATATAAAATTCACAAGATAAATATATGTATCCTATAAATATCCTTTACTTATACTCCATAATATTGTATTATGCATACAGATAAATAGCTATAATTCAAAATTTCTTCCATTTCATAGGTGAATAACACACAATCTTAGAGCCAGAATGTTCTTGGTGATGATTTATTCTAACCTCATCATTTTACTTGGAAAATACAGGAGCCAAAGTAACACAATTAGTGAGTTGCTGGCATAATGAATACTAATCCTTTTTTATTGTTAAATTCTTTTTTATTGAGTTAAAATTGGTTTACAACATTACGTATGTTTTAGTGGTATAGATTCACACCTTTTCAAATGTGTGTTACCACAAGACACCATTAGTCATTCACCATAGTCCCCTGGGCACCCCTTCCCTCTTTGCTGCCCTCCCCTCTGGTAACCTCAGATCTACATTCAAATTTCAAGGATTTGCTTTGTTTTGGTTTCGTCTGTTTCTGTCTGTCTGATTTTTATATCCCACATATGAGTGAAATCATCTGGTATTTGTCTTCTGATTTATTTCATGTAGCATAGTCTCCTCCAGGTCCACCCATGTTGTTGCAAGTGGCAAAATTTCACCTTTTTTGTAGTCAAGTAGTTTTCTGTTGCGTATATGTACCACAACTTCTTTATCTACTCATCTGTTGCTGGACCTTAGGTTGTTTCCATAACTTTTTTTTTTTAGGATTTTATTTTATTTATACATACAGTACAGGCTGGGGTATAGGCCAGAAGCGTGGGGCGGCGAGAGGGTTCACCAGAGACAGAGAGGGTAGCAGAACAGGCAGATCAGAAGTACACTGCTGAGGGGAGCAGCGGGCGAGGCAGGAGAGGTCTGCTGCACCATGTGGGATTTTCCCCGGCCGGGCGTCGAACTCGCGTCACCGCTGCCGACAGCTCCACAGCGCAGCGCTCAACTGCTGCGCCACCGGGGAGGCCCTGTTTCCATAACTTTTCTGCTGTAAATAGTGATGCAATGAACATAGATGTGCATATATCTTTTCAAATTATTGTTTTTGTAGGAGTAAAATTTCTCAACCACATGGTAGATTTATTTTTAATATTTTGAGACCCTTTGTACTTTTTTTTTTCCATAGGGGCTATATCATTCTACATTTCCAACAACAGTGTAAGGGGTTCCTTTGTCTCCACACCCTGGCCAACACTCTTTCTGGTCTTTCAGTGGTCTCCAAACTTACAGAAAATATCAAATGTGATGTTCCCCACCAGTGATTGCTTTCTTAGTAGCCAGATTTCAGGCTGCCTTATGAACAATAATAAGCCCTTTCCTTGAAAAGTGCTGGAACCCTAAGACTAGTAAATTAAGAAGCAACTAAAAGTTACTAAATTTTTCAAAGGTTACTAAGACTTAACAGGGATTTGCATTTATAGAGCAACGAGGTACTTCATGAAGTTTCTACTGTTTTCTGAAAACCCTTTCGTAGTACTTATTTTTTTTGGAGGGGGTGAAGGGATGATTACTGAACTCCTTTCCGAAAGCAGAAGCAGAATGGTCAATGATTGGTGGGTGAATGCGTCTTGCCCACAAGTTCATGATGCCTCATGGACTCACAGCAGAGTAGCAGCAAATGGGGAGGCATTGCAACCTCATATTCTTCTCACCAAAAAAAAAACTGTCCTGATTTGTTTTTTCATTTACCATGTTAATATGATTATTTGGGTTGGGGGAACTTATCTGCATTTAAAAGTGGTTATTTCAATGAGAGCAACTATCAGATGGTTGTTTCTTTAATAAATTTGAAAGGTAAATAGGATGGCAAAATTCTTCATGTCAACAACTATGCAGAGGGAAAATTGGTTTCTTAATAGTATTTAATTGTCTAACCTTATATGAATTATGTAGACATAATATGTACTTAGAAATATGTATAAATATATATACATATGTATTTATTTTTATGTACATATTTAAATACAAGTAGTATGTATACACATTACATGATGTGCATATGGCTCAGCAGACCTCTCTGTGGTTTTAAGTCTATATCACTACAGAGCTTGATGCAAAGCTCAGTAAACAAAAGGAAATTCTTGTTAGTCCAATATCTTCCCCATAGGGATAGAGACACTCTTCTCAGTGGCATCACTTTCCCCCTTCTAGTCCTCCCATTCCCTCATCATCATCTGGGAGAAGAGAGACTTCTTCCTTACCATACAGCACTTCACCTGTCTAACAGTCTGCCCCTTGTACCAGTCACCAGGATAAAAATATGCTCATTTTAATGTTGCAGACTGAATTTGATATTCTGTTCTATTTTTGTTTTGCTTTTCAGACTATATTTTCTGTGAGTCCTGATCAAGTGATACAAATGTGCTGCAATGGTGACATAAATTATTGACTGGGACTGGAAAAATAGCTGAAACACCATCTTTTCTCCATTTATGGTGCTTCTATTTCAATAGTCTGAGGGAAGTATATACAACATGAGTTTTATCATGAAGCTTCACAGACACTTTCAAAGGACAGTGATTCTGCTTGCCACATTTTGTATGGTGAGCATTATCATTTCTGCCTATTACCTGTACAGTGGCTACAAGCAGGAAAATGAACTCTCTGAGATGGCATCAGAAGTAGACTGTGGGGACTTCCAACACCTCCCATACAGGCTGATGGAAATGAAGACCACAAAGCTTTCTGATGCCTCAAGGACAGACCCCACGGTCCTGGTGTTTGTAGAGAGCCAGTACTCATCGCTTGGCCAAGACATCATTATGGTTCTAGAATCAAGTAGATTCCAGTACCACATTGAAATTGCTCCTGGAAAGGGGGATCTCCCAGCACTTACAGAAAAAATGAAAGGCAAATATATTCTCATAATTTACGAGAATATTTTAAAGTATATCAACCTGGACTCCTGGAATCGAAGCCTTCTCGATAAATACTGTGTAGAATATGGTGTGGGTGTCATTGGATTCCACAAATCTAGTGATAAGAGTCCACAGAGCTTTCAGTTAAAAGGTTTCCCTTTTTCCATATATGGAAACCTTGCAGTAAAAGATTGCTGTATTAATCCTCATTCTCCATTGCTTCACGTGACCAAATCTTCTAAGCTTGAAAAAGGTTCTTTACCCGGAACTGACTGGACAGTTTTCCAGATTAATCACTCAGCCTACCAACCAGTAATATTTGCCAAAGTAAAGACCCCAGAAAACCTTTCTCCTCCCATCTCTAAAGGTGCTTTTCATGCCACTGTCATACATGACCTGGGGCTTCATGATGGAGTTCAAAGAGTTTTCTTTGGCAACAACTTGAACTTTTGGTTGCACAAGCTCATCTTCATAGATGCTGTTTCCTTCTTGTCAGGGAAGAGGCTCACCTTGTCCTTGGACAGGTACATTCTTGTGGATATTGATGACATCTTCGTGGGAAAGGAGGGAACAAGAATGAACACCAATGATGTTAAGGTAAGCTCTGTTATCTTGCAGTTTCTCAGATTAGTTCACCTCTTAGTAGGGTGAAAACGGTCCCCATTTGTCCAGGACTAAGGCAGTACCTGGAACATGGGGCTTTCATGGAGAAAGTTTTAGGCTCACTGGAACAGTTGGCTATCCTATGTATCAGCAATAGAACAACTATGTCTATAACATATTTCTCTCTGAATCAAGGATGAAGATTGTACTAAAGGACTGAGTGTGGCAGAATCCAGAAATTGTTTGTGTTTTCAAACTAAAGAGTAAAAAGCATTCTAGAATTTCTCTAACTTAGAAAACTATTACTAATCTAAGAAGACTTTAGTCCACTTAAATATGAAATTAAAATAAATAATTTAATGAAATATTCCCAGAAATTTTCAAGAACTAAAGACATCAAGTGAAGCACATTCATATGTTTTTGGAAGTCAAATGTCTAACTCATTTTCTTTTATAGTTCTTTGAAACTCTGAAAATTAACACTACTAAATATGGAGAGCCATGAATACAAAAGCACACTTACTCACATGTAAACATAAGGATTTATATTAACAATTGAAATTTATTGACCGCTTCTGGTATACAGACGAAGTCCATATGCTGTATTTAAAATGCATTAGATTTCTCCCTGTAAAACTGTTGTCCTTAGATAGTAAACAGTTATTTGAAGATAGTTATTATTGTAATGATTGTGTAACATAAGCAACTGGTTATTTAATATTAATGAAATTTAAAATTTAAATGATCCTGTTATCTCAGTTTCCCATCCAAAATGCCATGAGATTCTATCTTTACCTGATGATTTCTTATAAAAGTGAAAGAAGTGAATTCTGATACTTAATTTTTATTCTGTACAGCTTTGACCTTTTGGTAAAATAAGAAGAACTAAATCAGATGGAAAAAAATATCTTGAAAGTGCATTCTTTTCTCCAGATACTAAGCATCTGGCAAATCTGAAAAGAAAAAAAACCCTCCATATTCTTGGCGATATTTTAGACTCTTCCTTTTAACATGATAGAAATTAATAAAAAGGTTGTGCTTTAGTTTTCACCGTCTTTCAAAATATAGTTTTGAAAATATAGCTAAATTAACACCACACTGGTAATTTAAACATTAATTATATGCTTGAAAATTATAAACAGTACATAGTTCTCTTTCCAGTTTTTCTATTTCAAAATATTGTGATAAAAATATTTTAAGATTTTATTTCTACAATAAAATTCTCTAAAACTGCCAAAAACATGTTGTTATGCCTATAAAAGATATGCTAGACTAACTTCTGAGGTTTTTGCAAACCCCTACCATATCCTTATAAAATTTTTTTTAATTTTTCAAAATACAAAATGCCTTTTATACTCTTAAAGTTAAGCCAATATAAGGCATATAAAATTTTAGAGTCTTAATGAGCAAATTCAATGAGAATTTAATATGTATAAAATATTTTATGAATTGCACACATTTAGATTAGGAATATATTTTCAAACCAACCTAAGGGCTTAAAAATAAGCCTGGTTTGAATTACATGGGCTTTAAAGCTACTAAATTGCATCTGTGATTGTCTCAAAACATTAATTCATTATAGTCAATTTCCATTCCTAAATGCACTCATACATTCATTCTTTCATTGATTCATCCTGTAACTATTTACTAAGTAGGTACTATATGTGAAGCTTTCTTAGTAATATGTAGATCGATTCATAATACATGATTTTATTCATTTTGAACAAAGACAGCTAGATAGCAAGCAGGTACAGTTACAGAAGCCTAGGAAGCACACAGTTGATGATTGTGCTGAGCATCTTTTTTGCTTAGTTTTTGAATGGTCAGCATATCACATGCCTATCACAAAGGTAGACCCTGGGGATAAAAAGAAAAATAAAGCAAAGTTCTCCTCTTAAAAGTGTTTACTGTCTTGTGGTAGGAGGGGACAGGGAGTGGGTAGGCAGAAGAGATAAATAGGTAGACAGCTCACAACTCAGTAAGTACAATGGTAAAGGCATCTACACGGTTTTCTGTGAGTAATGCTGCAGGAAACACTGTGTGCTGTGTGTCAGACACCACTAAGTCCTATTTAGCAGGACAGAACTTTAAGATAGGACTACGTGATATGATTTGGGAGACTGTGGCACTAATATTCAGACAAAAGGAGGCAATTTCTTGAAACCAGGAAATTATAGTAAGAAGGGAAAAGGAAAGATCAAAAACTATTCAGGAGGTAAAATTACACAACTGAATAACTGGATCAATGAAAATGAAAGAGAATATAATCAAGGATGACGTTTTAAGATTTTTAGCATCAGTTAATAATGGTGGTCCAACAACAGAGAGAGATGGAGAGGGCAAGAGGATCACAGTGAAGGCTATGAGAGGTCATATTTAAAATGTCAGTTTTGCAGTGCATCTGGGACATGTAAGTGAAGGTGTTTAACAGGGAATAGTTCACATGAGAATTCTGGGTAGCAAGAATGTATTTTGAGGTAATTGTTCTATACAAGGAATGGTTTGAAACACCCAAGTATGTGAAATCACCAGGGGAAAGGTTTATAGAGTGATAAGGGAAGGTACTTGAGTATAAAATCTTGAGAAAAACTGTGAGAAAAGATGTAGAGAGATAGGATGCCATGAACAGGAGTCCAAAAGAACAATCCAAGACTAGGAAGCTCTGGGGCCTCCCCGGTGGCGCAGTGGTTAAGCGCTGTGCTGTGGAGCTGTCTGCAGCGGCGACACGAGTTCGACACCCGGCCAGGGAGAATCCCACATGGCGCGGCAGACCTCTCCTGCCTCGCCCGCTGCTCCCCTCAGCAGTGTATTTCTGATCTGCCTGTTCTGCTCCCGGCTCTGTCTCTGGTGAACCCTCTCGCCGCCCCACGCCTCTGGCCTGTACCCCAGTTTGTATGTATAAAAAATAAAAGACTAGGAAGCTCTGATGTCTTATTAATTTGGGGAGCAAAAAGCTTCGGGGAGGGGATGATCTGCAGAATTAAACCCACCAGCAGAGTCCACTCAAGTAAGGATGGGCAGGTCTTCCTTGGAAAAAGAAGAGAAATTGGAGAGTCTTAGAGATCTTTCTGAATGCAGTGACAGAGATAAGGGCACAATTGCAGTGAATTTAGGAGCATCTTAGGGGGTTAAAGCATGGAAGAGGAGAAAGTGGAGTACTCAACTGAGAAATTTTGATATGAAAGAGAGACAAGAAATTACCTGGAGGGAGGAGTGAGGGAAGACCAGAACTCGGATGGGTTGGTTAGGCCCAGGCAAACTGGGATGATGCGCTCCCTAACCAACTAGGGTGAGGAAGAGGTATTCTCCTATGAAGAAAGATCAAATAGAATGCGTTCTAGGCAAAGAATATGGATTTGGTGATTAACAGTTCATAATCAATAGAAACATTTTAACTGCTTTTTTTTTAATCACTTGTGAATAAATACCTTCTCCTTATTTGAAACATTTAAAAATATTGGAAAAATCTGAAAATAAGAAACTGAAGTTAATGTAGAATGTTACCTGCGAAATAGGACAGTGAGTAGCATGTGCATTTTAAACTACTATACTAACCACTGCAAAAGTGTTATTTTTTTTTCCTTTTGTGGAACAAAAAAGTATTTACTCAGAATATTCAAATTAGTGAGGTGATATCAGTTTTCACCTACTTAGCTGAATAACACGAGCGCCTTTCAAGGAGCCTCAGAGCCACCAAAGAAGCTGTGACAGCATAAAATATAACTTTTCATGAAGGAGACAAAAATATAACCAAACTAAGCTGTTATCCTCATTAGCTGAAGAATTTATAAGCTGCAAGTCATAGATCTTAAAGAACGAAAGAACTATATAATTTAGATAATTAAAATATTCTTCAAAAGTGGCAGTATTACAGTTAAGTTGAAGTCAGAAATGTGTGTGTGTGTGTGTGTGTGTGTGTGTGTGCACGCGCATGTATTTTGAACTATATGAACAAGACCTGTTGCAAACAGACCATGAACTGTTTTGTGATGTTAGAAAATTCAAGTACTTTGTGTTCTGGTATGTGCCCTCAAACTTCTTGAGACTAAGCCTATAGGAAGTTTCTGGAGAGGGAATGTGTAATATACATAAATGTTTTTACCATTAAAACATATTAAAGTTAGACCTTCAGCATGAGCCAATGAATATTAACAACTCAAGTTTTCCTTTAGGAGTATTAATTCACTCTTGGTCTAAAATCCACTAGACTTACAATGTTTCATGTAACACATCACCCTGAGACAGATGGGAAACTGAACAGGGAGGAGACTCTAATGTAGCTGGTCCTTCAGGGTTTCACTGAATTCTCTGTAGTTATACTTTCAACAAAAGACCTCATATTCTCTTTTCCCTATGTTTCTCCCCTCTCTTTCCGCAGAAGAGACACTTCTTTTTCTAACTTTAACAAAATTTCTAACATACATAAGAAAATGAAGGGCCATATCTGCACATTTACAGAGGTGCTTGTCCGATCTATGAAAGCCTGGTTTCCCCTTTCCTCATCTCACTAACCGAGACCATTCTAGCTTTTCCTGACTTTACTAGTCCCTCATATGGCTGTTTGTGGATTACTCCTTAAAAAAAAATCCGCACTTTTTAAGTGGTCTCATAGAGGGGGCAGGTCTTAAATCTTTAATACAATGTCATGAGTGATGTATTATTGTTTTCCCCCCTATCTGACCATACAAGAGGCCTAGAGAAAAGAAAACACTAGAAATCGAAGTAGGAAGCCATAAAGCCCTGAGAAATAAGTGACATGGGGCTCGCAAGACAAACTTGGCTGCCTTCTCAGGCTCCGAGGGGCTGACCAGGGAGCTGCATGGGGAGCCTACACGAGCAGAGGCGTCATCAAATCACTGAACTAGAACTGAACATACCAAATGTTTGCTGGGACGGGGGGAGGGGGGGTGGCAGATAACTGCAATCAGTTATTCTGTCATGAGTAAAAATACAAAGTAAACAATTTCCCCAGCTATGAATGGATGTCAAGGCCCTTAGACAGCACTAATCCTTTTTATCCCTGAAACCCATATTTCTCTAATTCTTTCCATTATCTCTAATGTTTATTATCTTTTATTTTCTGATTTCCATTTTATTTATTTTTAATTTTAATTTTTTAATGGAGGTAACATTGGTTTCCAACACAGTCTATGATTAGAGGTACAGGATCACCCCCACCTTCAGATGATGTCACCATACTACAGCCAGCACCAAGGCGCCCACGGCCTCCACCATTATCCATTGTCCATTGTGCTCCCTCCCCACTTTCCCCTCCCTCCTTCTCTCCCCCCTCTATTTGTGGTCTACTAGCTCAGCTTTTATAGACTGTAAATGCCTTTACTCATCCTCACCCTTGATAGCTTTGTTGGATTTAAAATATCAGTTGACAGTTCTCTCATGTGTAATCATTGCTGCTCCTATTAGGAAAAGTAGGGCTTTCTAGAAGTCACCTGAATGTTTGAGTTAGTAGAAGTCCTTAGACCCTAATTCTTTTATCTCTTTTAAAAAGTCAGGCAACTTGGGACTGTTCTTATGAATGTACATGAAATCAATAAATCAATATCTCTCTCTCCGCCCCCGCCCTCTCGCCAACCTCCCTCCCCCCATCTGTGTGTGTGTGTGTTGGAATACTTCTAAATTTGATAAAATATGATTTATAATAGACAGGGCAATATAACACTCTCCATATTATCATCAAAATCAAACAGCCATAGTGGGCTATCAATTATACAAAGAGTTGTTTTTAGGAAGTCGTTTTTTTTGGAAATAGTGTTTGGCAATAATTTTAAATGAACAAGTAAAAATGTCATATATCAAAGAGAAAAACTTTCATATTTATAATCTATTTACACTTAATTTGTTTTATTAAATGTGTTGTTATATTATGCAATGGAATGCATTTCTATTACTATTAATATTAAGGTATTATTTATTATGCAATGACATTCTGAAAGAAGGAATCCTAAGTCATTTAAAGGAGCCTCAGTGTTGCTACTGAACATGAGTGTGTGCACAGAGGACCTGGTGGCTAATTACATTTTAAAGGTCTTGTGCTCTGCAGTCTTTCCCCGCATGATAAAGGGCAGGGCCATTGGAGGTGGCACCAAAGCTCAACCAAGCAATGACAAGTTCCAGGCACTGGACTAGCAGGAAATTACAGAAGGAAACCTCAAGATTTTGGTTTCATCGATATTCTACTCAGTACAGAAAAAGTACTAACATCTGTACTGTCAAAGTGCTATAATAAAGATTTCCAGGGTTATATAGATGAATAATAAAACACATTTTTAGAAAGGAAATACAAAACAAAGAATATCTGGGACTTCCTTGTAGTGCAGGGCTTAAAGTCTCAGCACTATTAAGCTATCACTAGCCACTTGGGCATGAGTTTGATCCCCAGCCAACGAGCTAACCCACAAGGCCCAGCAGGCCCCTCCTGTGTTACCTGCTGCTCCTCTCAGCAGTGTATTTCAATAGATCTGCCTGTTTTGCTCCCCACTCTGTCTCTAGTGAATCCTCTTGCCACCCCACACCTCTGGCCTGCATCCCAGTTCTTGTATATATAAATTTTAAAATAAAATTAAAAAAAAAGCATATCTTACTATTAGCTAGTTATTAGGTTGTGTCCTTCTCTGGTTGAGAGTTGATTTTTTCCTAATATTTTGTGATTCTAGTAAGTAATACACACACACACACACACACACATATGTATATATGTATGTATGTATATATGCATATTTTGTAATTCTATGCGATGTATTATACTATTAGGTCCATAAAGATGTAATTATTCTATAATTATTTTATAACGATGTGTTTGGGGGTACCTAGCTACTCCCAAAATAGTAAACACTTTTATATTCATTATCATTTAATTCTCATAAAAATTCAGTAAAACAATGAGTATACGTAGCACAACTAGTCAGTGGCCATCCCAGGATATAAAATGTGGCTGTGTCTGGTTTCCAAAGCTTAACTTTTCCACTTACACTGCTTCCCAGTCATACCTAACACAGTATGATGGTGTCCTTAGCAAATCCTTCCTACCAGATCTTCTTTATAGTGAAATATATTCTAAGCCTGTTTATTATAGCTTTAAGGTCTTATCTGAAACTTTGCCTTGGATTTAATTATAAGTTTGAAACAAAAAGTGGTATCAACCATTTCTCAGAATGCCTTATATTCAAATAGCTGCAATAATATGGCCATTGGGGCCTCCCTGGTGGCGCAGCGGTTAAGCGCTGCACTGTGGAGCTGTCGGCAGCAGCGATGCGAGTTCGACGCCTGGCTGTTTAAATAAATAAATCTTTAAAAAAATAATAATAATAATATGGCCATTGTAGATTTTTACTTTATCACTTAATAAATTCAGTTAATAAGTTCCATTTCCAATTGTCTTTTTTCTAGGCACTTTGTCTGCAATGCCAGTAAGTGTCTTAGTTTAGCAGTTTGTTTGTTTTTTTAAAGATTTATTTTATTTATACATGCAAGCTGGGGTACAGGCCAGAGTTGTAGGGCAGCGAGAGGGCTCACCAGAGACAGACTGGGTAGAAGAACAGGCAGATCAGAAATACATTGCTGAGGGGAGCAGCGGGCGAGGCAGGGGAGGTCTGCCGCCATGTGGGATTCTCCCTGGCCGCGCCATGTGGGATTCTCCCTGGCCGGGCGTCGAACTCGCGTCAATGCTGCCAACAGCTCCACAGCGCAGTGCTTAATCGCTGCGCCACCGGGGAGGCCCCTAGTTTAGCAGTTTTAAGTGAATTAGGGTGGCAAGATGACAGATACTTTTGGTACTAGAACAATTAAAGAACAGAAGTTGCCTATCTTTCCCATGATTTAAATTACTTCCTCTGTTGTCCCCCGCTTCATCTGTAGAGCTGGCAATGCTTTGTCTCTCTGTCTTCTTCATAGCCACGTCTCCCTGTCACTAAAACTTCAAGGACCCATATGATTTGTTTGGACCACCTGGATAATCCAGAATAATTCCCCCATCTCACAGTCCTAAATGTAATCGCATCTGCAAAATCCCTTCTTCATGTAAAATAGCAATAATCACAGGCTCCAGGGTTTGAGACATGGACATCTTGTGGAAGAATGTGAGGAAGAAGGCCTTACTGTACCTCCCACAAGCTGTGTTCTTCACATAATCATGCCATCAATTCTTATACCAACTCAGTCCCCCAAAAGACATTATATTTTTTTTAAAGATTTATTTTTTATTTATACATACAAGCTGGGGTACAGGCCAGAGGCGTGGGGCAGTGAGAGGGTTCACCAGAGACGGAGCAGGTAGCAGAACAGACAGATCAGAAATACACTGCTGAGGGGAGCAGCGGGCAAGGCAGGAGAGGTCTGCCACGCCATGTGGGATTCTCCCCGGCCGGGCGTCGAACTTGCATCACCGCTGCCGACAGCTCCACAGCGCAGCGCTTAACCACTGCGCCACTGGGGAGGCCCCAAAAGACATTATAATTTTTTCCTCATTGGGAAATGAAACTTTGATGACACATATATGATCATATAATTAATTTAGCCCTCTGAGGCAATTAATTGGGGGAAATTAAATTATTGTGCTTTTATATCCCTTACAGTCTGACAGTTAACATGGTGTATAAGTAGCCCTTTCTTCACTTGAGTAGTTTAACTAACTTATCTCTCCAAAAATCACATAGTAGGAGCAGATGTGTGACTATCAACAATCTACTAGTTTTATCAGGACTGCATCCATTATGAGACTAATTAAAAAGCAATAAGGACCAGTTTATTAGTTCTCTCACAGTGACTAAAGCTCTGGTCACCATTTTCATTGCACTTCCTCTTTTCATCTTCTTCTCTTTGACTTATGGTCCTGGCTCTTGTTTTGTTTTATCGGTCTTTCCCTCTTTGGAATCCCTACTTGAATGACACCAATCCAAGGACAAAAACAGAGCTCCACTCTACTTGCTTATCCCTTCTCTGGGCTCCTATGCTTTGGTTCCCTGGTATTTGTAGTTACAGTCATGCTTCTTTTCTCCCCCTTCAGGGTTACATGTTTTTAAGTAAATAGCTCCTTTTTTTCCCCACTGATCTATATCTACTAAGTAGAATGAACTTTCCAAAGAAAGAAATGAAAAGAGCATTGTGTGTAGAAAATGATCCAACTGGTTGAGGTACAGAAAAATCATCCAAAAACAAACAAACAAACAAAAAAAACCCTTCACTATTCTTGACCTTGAATTCAGTGATCTATATGGTGGGGGAGGGAGGAGGTTAGAAACAAATAATCTGTATACATTCAAGCAACTCAAAACAGAGTAATTCCTTTTTTAGGAATCCTAAGAGAAAAATTGCTTGAAGGTCCTGAGTAAATTAATTGAGCGGTTTTGACTATAAACTGTTCAAAGGTTAATGATGATGACGTCTAGGTAGCTAATACTTGGAACCTAACAGACTTGGATTTCTGGGACTCTGAAAAGTAGCTTTAGGCAATTTTGTACAAAATTTTAACAAAAATGATTTGACAATACTTTCAAGAGAAAGTAGGTATTACGATGAAAACTCATTTTAACTCTATTGTCTTTGACAAAAATTTGTTGATATTAAAAAGATGTCTGCATAATTTGCTACTCCAATCTAGGAATATAATATACATAAGAGAATAAAAGATTAGAAAATGCTTTCCCAGTCTTCATTGTTTTTTAATTGATACAGGACACTGTTGTTGGTCTGACTGAGGGGCAGGTGAACAATGGAATAAGAAAGCTGTATTTCCTATTCTTGTTAGAACATTCTTGCTAGAACCAGATCTCCAAAATCATTGCAAAATCACCTGCAGCTTCACAGGAACTACTTAGGACTCAGTCATCATATTCAGGGAGGAGCCAGCTGCTCACTGCCTAAAGGGGCTAGGACTATAGGGAGGCCGGGTGGGAGAGAGACACTCAGCGGTGGGGGAGGGGGGAGGGGAGGATAAGGGCACAAAATGCAAGAGAGGAGAATACAGGGGACCATGGAGATGGATCACGGGTGAATTGGTGGTGGGCTGCCCAAGGGGAATACAAAATGTAAAAGACACAAATAACAATAAAAAAAAATGGAAAAAAAAA
>PVIJ01016552.1:0-32330 GCA_004024925.1 Scalopus aquaticus | reverse complement strand
TAGAATGGAATCCAAAATGACAGTGGCTCAAACAAGAGATAATTTTCATTTAGCTCTCCTTAATAGTCCAGGAATACATGATCTGGGGTTGGGATGGTGGAATTCCATTCTTTTTCTGTCTTCTGCTCTACCATCACTAGGGTAGATGAAGAGGACTCCCTATCACAACCTCCTTCCACCTAGTGGAAGGAAAAAGATTAGGTTCCCCATCATGGCTGCTCAAGTGCCACTGTCCAGAATGTAGTCACATGATCATAGCTGCAAGGAGTGCTGTGAAATACAGTCTTTTTCTTTTTTCCTGGCTGGACATGCTTCCAGCTTAAAAATGGAAATATTCTATTAATACAAAAGACAAGGGAAATGGCTGGGGGATGGGAAGTGACCACTCAGTGGGTATGGGGTCTTTCACTGAGTGAAGAAAAGTTCCAGACAGTGGTGACGGTTGTGCAGCATCATGGATGAACCTATTGTCACTGAGTTGTGCACTGTAAAAGGGTCATAATGGGAAATTCTGTTGTGTGTATTTTATAAAAATGAAAAATAATTTATTTACCAAAAAAGTGTGAACATTAATATTCAGAACTTGATTTTAATGAGGTCAGGGGCTAGTGAGAATGCCCACACATGCGCGAATCTGCAAACTCCACGACCCAGCTTCCCTTTCAGCTGCAGGAGGTCATGCTATTTCCCACTCCTGAGGAACTGGGGGGAGGTCCTCTGGAGGTTATGTCGGGATGGAGAATGGGCACTTGGGTCTCACCAGGAATGCCCCTTCCAATCGTCCCTCTGTTCTGCTGCTTTGTTTCCAAATAAACCCTGTAAATTGTTGGAATAACTGATAGCTTTTGTTTGAGGAAAAGGGATATTGGGAGACAGCCTATGCCCCAAGCAGAAACCTATATGGAGAGGGAGAGAACAACCCATGCAAATGCCGGGAGGCAGATTTTTCCTGGAGAAAAGTATATGCAAAGACCTTGATGCACTCAGTTGGCACACTTGAGAAATATCCCAGAGGCTGGAGAGAGGTGGAGGAGGGGGACAGTAATAAGAGATGAAGACAGGGAGGTGATGGGTCTATAGGTCATGATGAGAAGCCCAGACTATTCTAAGGGTGCTGAGAAGCCAATAGAAGATTTTGAGCATGAGACTGGTCAGATCTGATTTGTGTTTTAAGTTGATCACTCATGCTGTTAAACCTTAGGGCTGAAGTTCAGGTTTCCCCAACACCAGGCTTCCTGGGTATAGCTCAGTTCACTCCTGTTGTTAGTGTACAGACTGAGGGGCACCCCAGAATCCCTAAACTTGCATGCTCTAAGTGGATTCTGCTGCATAAAGAGAAATGATTGCCTTGGTGTATAAGAATTTAGTAGAAAAGATCTTTAATAGAATTAGTTGCATGGAAAAAGAACAGAAGAAAGAATAGTAGCTTTCTAACAAAGCATCCAAAATTACCTATCCCCTTCTGGGTAAATGCTCAGCCAAACAGGGTTGACCCAAAGCGGGGCTGCTGAGGCTTGAAAGCCTGCCACAAGTCTAAGGCACCTTCTGGAGGAAACCACAGGAAAGGGGCTGAAGGGGCCAGGCAAATTTGGAAGGAAAGAAGCAAAATCAGAGTACAAATCAAAGTAACAGCTACCACTGCCAGCCTCCCCACAGCTCTCTTACCCACATTTTTTCCAAGTATCTCTACATGTCTCAACTCCATGTATTTCCGTCCATGTCCCCCAAGTCCTGGGTGCAAGTCCAAAGCCGAGAAGCCAACATGCCTATTTCACTAG
The DNA here is from genome assembly GCA_004024925.1 of Scalopus aquaticus. Lineage (NCBI taxonomy): Eukaryota > Metazoa > Chordata > Mammalia > Eulipotyphla > Talpidae > Scalopus > Scalopus aquaticus. Next base: position 30,552 of record PVIJ01016552.1, on the reverse strand, counting down.
TCTCTAGGTCTTCTGCTTCTTCTCACTGGTCAGCTCCACCCTTCCTTAGGTGGGGCAGGGAACATGGAACCTCCCCTTTTTTGTGGAGATCACATTGTAACATCATGAGCTGTCACCCCTCCATCACCCATTTTCCCTTCCCCTCTGCAGGTTATTTACCTTTCTCCATTGACTGTCAGGAGCAGGGCATGGGAATTCGAGTTTAAATTTGCTGTACTGTGATTTGAAAGAAATATATATGTTAGTAATTCAAATGACCAATACATATATTTCTCATATATATTTGGTCTTCATTCACAACTCCTGGCTCACATCTTCCAAACGCCTTGGGATTTCCTAAGTGTTGAGAGTGATAAAGGTATCTCTTGTAATGTGAATGAGGTGGTACACCCAGGATGGAGATTGGGTGGCAGGAAAACAAGTCCCATGATAGAGGGTTGGAACTTTCTGTCCCACCCCAGACCTTCAAGGAGTTCAATTGCCAATTGTCAATGACTTACTCGATCATACCTATGTAATAAAGCCTCCAAAAGAGCCTACTGTGGAGAGGCCCAGGGACTTTCTAGGCCAGGGAGCCAGAGAGCATTCACGTACCACTCTGCTGGGTCCCAAGTTTCATGAGGACAGAAGTGCCTCTGTTTGGGAACTGGCCTGTTTCTCTCATCTGGCTATTGAGTCATATCCTTTTGTATCCTTTGTAATAAATCAATTATCTAGTGAGTAACAGGTTTCCTGAGTTCTGTGTTCCATTCTAGCAAATGAACTGAACTTGAGGGAGAGGTGAGACCCTTCCATTTACAGCTGTTTGGTCAGAGGCACAGGTGACAACTTATCTTGGGACACTGAGCACTTAACCTGTGGAATCTGATGTCATCTCTGTGTAGATAGTGTCAGAAGTGGGTGTCCAAGAATTACTTGTTGGTGTGGGGGAGTCCACACACACTGGTTAGAATGGGGCCAGGGACCCTGCACAGAGTTCTGGCTCCAGCACTTATAGCTGATCTTGTGCTATGGACTGAATGTCTCCCTCCTCCTGTCCCCGCTCTTCAAATTCATATATGAAGCCCCAGCCACCAACATGAATATACTTGGAGACTGGCACTTTATGGAAATAAGAGACAGGAGAATGTCCCCCCTCTCTCCACTATGTGAGCTCACAGCAAGAAGCCAGCTATCTACAGCCAGAGAGAGAACCCGCACTAGAACCCATATCAGTGGCAACTCAATCTCAGATTTCCAGCTCCAGAACTGTGAGAAATAAATTTTTGTTGTTTAAGCCACCCAGTCAGTGGTATTTGGTTATGGTAGCCTGAGCTGACTAATACATCTTGTTTGAGTAACTTCGCCTCGTCGTTCCTCAGTTTCCTCACCAGAAAGAAGGGCATGTTAATAGACTGAAGGGCCTCTTGAGGACTTTCAAGCAAACACAGGACCCAATCTACTAAGCTCTCAGTAAATTCAGAGTATCAGCCAGAACAGGCTGCGTGAAGCATAATACACTGTGGACACCAGGCGAGAGTTCCAAGGTGTAGCAGCACCATGAATCCTGCAAGTAGCAGCACCTTCTGGCAACAATGTGTGACCAGCACGGCATGATGCCAAGCTGGGAAGTCACCCCAGCCTCAGCGTCCAGAGTTTTTATTGGGTCTGGGTCACATAGACATGGTTGACCACTGGTGTGGCTGACCTCACTACAGTTCCTCCAGAGATTGAACTGTAGGTAGTGATCCAAGATCCCACCAGAAATCATGCTGTGACCATCTAGGGTGGCCCCAAACTCCCATCATAGAGCACAATGTTAGCACAGACTATCTGGCATGTCCCGAAGTCTCGAGTAACAAAGCCACTCTAACTGAGCAGGGCATTCCTAGTGGTTAAAGGTCATCTTCGAAGAGCTAAAATGCAAAGATCATATCCCTCTTTGGGTGAGGTTAACTCTTTTATTGTTATTATCATTTTTTAAAGATTCATTTATTTATGCATAGAAGTTAGGGTGTAGGTCAGAGGTGTGGGGTGGTGAGAAGACTCACCAGAGACAGAGTGGGGAGCAGAACAGGAAGAATAATTGAAGTACACTGCTGAGGGGAGCAGCAGGCGAGGCAGGAGAGGTGTGCTATACCATGTGGGAATCTCCCTGGCTGGGTATCGAACTTGTGCTGCAGTGGTTCTAGATAGCTTCATAGTGCCGCGCTAAACCCACTGTGCCACCAGGGAGGCCCTGAATTTAACTCTTTACTGTACATTTCTACCCTGTCTCCCAGAATTCTCCAGTAGGAGTGAGTCTCAGTTACCCACAGTAGTAACCTTAAAAAAGTACCCATTCTTGGCTTTCTCATTTCCTTGTTCTCCTTCCTGAGGTTATTTCCCTATTGGGGGCGGGGGGGAGCCACTATTATAGGCTGAATAATGCCCTCCCCCCAAAGATATTCATTCGTAATCTCTGAAATCTGTGAATGTAATCATCAAGGGCAAAAGAGATTTTGTAGATGGGATGAAGTTTAAACCTTGAAATAGGGAGATCATTCTGGATTATCCAGGCAGGCGCTAATGCGACTACCTTGTCCTTGTGAGAGGGAAGCAGAGGGAGACTTGAAGATACTGCACTGCAAGTGATTGTCCCCTAGAACTTCCCAAATGAGCCAAATCTTGTTGACATCTTGGATTTGGTCCATTGAATCTGATTTCAGACACCTGACCCCTGGTACTATAAGAGAATAAATGTTTGTTGTGCTAAGCCATCAAGTTGGTGGTACTTTGTTACTGCAGCCACAGAATAATAACAGGCTCAGCAAAGATGCTAGGTTATGTTGTGGTAACAAATAACTCTAAATCTCAATGACTTAAAAGTTTGTTTCTTGCTCATGCTACATGCCTCCTTGGGGTCACCTGGATCCTCTGGGTCATCCCCATGGCAGGAACCAACTTGATGAGGTGACAACTATCTGGAATGTTCCCAGTCAGTGTGGCAGAAAAAGAGACAAAAGGTCCCACATCTGCAAATAATGATCCAGCCTGGCAGGGAAGTCATCACTTCTGCTTGTAACTGATTGACCAGAACTCATCACATGGCTCCAGTCAATCAAGGGGAACCACAAGTGCCACCCAACATGTGCCTAGATGGTGGAGCGCTAGTATTTAGGGAGCAACACTGGTGACCTCCAATGTTGAATATTACTAGAGTAACAGGATGCTAAATGCACATTTTTATGAAGTCCCCAAATAAGTGGACACCCGTCATCAGATGACAGTCAGGATAGATCAAAAGAGGGGTTGGATTCTCAGTCCCTCACCTTGAACAGGGTCCACGTGGTTTGGAGAAGGGAGGTTTGTGAAGAGGATTTCTTTAGAGGGAGTTTTACTGTGTGCTTCGTCATCTCCTCCTCAAAAGAAAGAGGACAGGCAGGTGTCCCATCGCCTCCAACCAGGGAAGGAAGACCATTGGTGGGATGGTCTGGAGAAACTGCTATGGGTCTTGAGGACAGTGGAGGGCAGGAAAAAGAGGCTGGTGACTGCTCTGGAGGGTCCAACTATGGGGTACTTCCATGAGGGCTTCCTATAGGTGCTCTCGGGAGTTCAACAGCAAACATATTGATACCGGGCAAAAGGGGCATCCAAACTTGCCAAAGGCACTGCCCAAATTGCTTACTGGTCACTATCTTAGTTTTCCACCAGCGTGCACAATTGCAAGACTATTCAAGCTTAGGGAACAACAACAATGGGATTTATTTAACAAACAGAAAAAAAACAAAGAGTTACTAAGGCCAAAATATGGCCATTTATCTTACTTAAAGCAATGTCCAGTCCTTTAAATCCCAAAGAAGTAACAACGAAGGCGACATCTTCCCGTCACTGGGAATGTGGAGCTCCTCTTCTAAACAATAGGCCAAGTTTCCAAGATGGCATCTTTTTGCCTCTGTAGACGTGCAGCAACCAGACTGTAGGCCAGGTTCCAACTCACAAGGACAACACAGGACACAACTGGAGATGCTCCCGGAGCTGCCGTGGTGCCCCAGGACAGCACCTGGCCAACAACACTGAAAACAGCAACTACAGTGGCCAGACAGCCCAACAGCCTGCTGCACTCACATATTTTAGGAAGGCGCCAGCTCCTTCTTTTGGCCTTTGTGGCCTTTGATTTCTTTCTTTGGCTGCAGTGAAAACAAAACTGGGAGCAGTTTCCGTCACTTGGCTGCTTGCAAACCTCCAAGGTCGCTGGCCCAAAGTCACCGAAGATTCCAAAAACACTCAATCCAAAATTCTACATCCTGGTGACTCAAAAACTCCTGGGGGCTAATTTTCAAACTCTCAGTCATGGCAGCTGCATCTCCAGCCGCTGGGTTTTCTCTTCCACATCATGGCGACTACTGCTCCTTCTATTTCTACATTATGGCGACTGAATCTCCTTCTTTTCCAGTCCCTTTTATTTCTCCTCAGCGTCTCCACCCCAAACTACAATACCTTTTTAGCATTTTCCTGGGGCTATCTATCTATCCTCATCAGCAACCCCCTCCAGGGGGCACCACCTTTACTGGATTTTGGTCTCAGTACCTGTTACAATATGACTGGTTTCAATAGGGACAGTGTCAGGCTGACTGGAAGCAGGTTTCAAGGGAGAGTCAGGGCTGGTCAAAGGGTTTCTTAAAAGTGCGTACAAGAGAAAGGCCCTACTCTGAATGTCCAAGAGAGTCTGACAGGCAGTGTCATCTGGCAGCCCAAACAGTTCAACCAGAACCATCTGAGCCTGGGTTGTCATATTGTAATAGGGAAAGGGAAGATGCCAGTTTCCCTGCCCTACCCAAGGTAGGGTGGAACTGAGCTGGGAGAAGAACTGACTGGGGAAGAAAGGAAAAAAGGATGGAGAGCAAGGAGACCTGAAGGAGGCAGAAAGAGCAGAGAGACATGTGAAGAAGTTGTACTTGCTTCTTTGTCCTGAACTGGTTGAAACAGATGTGGGTGAGACACCGCAAGGAAGCTAACTTTGGCAGCTTTTATCTTGAGTTTGATTTTGCTCTTTTCCTTTCAGGGCAAGGAAGGCTGTTTCGTCTCTTTCCTTTGGGTCCCCAGCAGAAGGTGCCTTAGACTTGTGGCAGCCTTTCGGGCCTCAGAGGCTCTGCGTTGGGCGCACCTTGTTTGGCTGCACGAGGGGATGGGTAACTTTGGGTACTTGATTTGAAAACTATATTCTTTGTCTTTTCTTTGTTGCACACTAATTGTATTAAAGTTTCTTTCTATTGAAGGTCTTATATGTTTTGTCTTGATGCGGTGGGTGTGCCCCTCTCCCTGTCCTGTAACAATATCAAAGGCTCACAAACTGCATGACTCAAAACAACAGGAATTTAATTCCCTCACTGATCTGGAGGTCAGATTGTGAAATTAAGGTGTTGGCAGCCCCTTTCTCTGCAGTCACTAGGGGAAAATTTTCCTTCGCTATTTCTACCTTCAAGGGGCTCGCGGTGTTCTTGGCAGCATCTCAGCCTCTGCCTTGGTCTCCATGAGGCCTTCTCCCTGTGTGTTCGTGTCTTCTCTTCTGTCTCTTTAAGGATACTTATCACTGGACTTAGGGCCATCCAGACAATCCAGTACTGTCTTGTCTCACTCAGGATTCTTAATGACACCCACATCTTTTTCCAAATAGGGTCAAAGTCACAGGTTCCAGGGCTGAAGACATAGGCATATCCTCGGGGGGTGGGATCATCACCCTTCAGCCCCCTAAACTACCCTCCTTCCCTGAGTTCAGATCCTCAGTATTGGCAAAGATGGCTTCCTGGACCGAACTTTAGTTAGGATCCTCTGAGCATCTTTTTGGCTAGCCCTTCACTTTGGCCTTCTCTCTGTACTTTCTTGTAGAATCCAGTTTTGGAAAAAAAAAAAAAATCCTGAAAACCAGTGGGGCCAGAACTCCCTCCCCCATTGTTTCTTCCTACTGATTTTCCATCCACTCCCCACCCTGTGCCTTGGTTATAAATCCCACACACCTATTCTAGTTCTCCACTGAGGCCTCTTTCCCCTCATTACAATAGTTAAAACAAAATAAAATAAAAATTATCTTCATTGCTTTAATGTCTGTCTGATTAGGACCTTCTTTAGCAGTGTGACAGGAAAGACCAGGAAGGAAGGAGGGTGGGATGGGCCCCAGCCCCCTCCTGGGCCTCAGAACCCAGACCAGGGTAGATTTCCATCTAAACTATGGTCTAAGCTCCAGTGCAGACATTGTCATTTTGATTTTGAATCATGCCCAAGCTGCCTTGGACATGTGACCTCAGGTGCCCATGGGAGCATCTGTTATCTGAGATGAGTGGAAGCCCCCCCACCCCCATCATGAAAGCACATTATAGGGGCAGCAGGAAGCCAACCTGGAGTGGCATTTGGTCCCACTCAACAGTAGGACTTGTTATGAGAGTGTCCATCTTCATCACAGTGTCCTCTTGGCCTTCAGGATTCTTCTAGAAGGTCTTCTGCTCTACCCTCCCTCACACTGACCCCTCTCCACTTACCCCTCCTGCCTCCCTATGGACCTCTGATTCTCTTCTTTGCCAGGACCCTCACTGCTGCCCTCTAATAACTCAACAGACATTGTGCATCTGTTGGGTACTAGGGGCTAGGGGTGGGTGTGGGACCCTGCAAAATCAGGAGGGAATAGCATAGACAAAGGAAATCCCCCATAAGGCTGACATTTCAGTGGGGGAGCCAGAGAAGAGACAAGATAAACAAATAAATGACCTGGATGTATCCCAGGGCAGTGAGTGCAGTGGAGAAAAACAGGGATGGGAGTTTGTGGCTTTGTGAATGGTGTGGTGTGGTGTCAGGGAAAGCTCCATGGGGAGGGAACATGATAGGAGGCAAGGCAGGAGGCATGTGGGAGAGGACAGTCCTGGCAGAGGAACAGCTGCCGTGAAGGCCCTGAGGCCCACTCTGCTTGGTGGATTTGGAAGCCCAGGAGAGAACAAGGGTGAGGAAGAGAGAAGAAAGGTAAGATGGGCAGGGCATTCAGGCCTTTGTGGCCTCAAGTGAGGGCTGTGAATGCTGCTCTGAGACAGAATAGTGGTCCCCCAAAGACATCTCTGTCCTGACATCTGGAACCTGTGACTATATAACCTTATGTAGCAAAGGGGACTTTGCAAATGTGATTAAGTTAAGGAGACAGGGAGGTTATCCTATTACCTGATGGGTCTAATCTAATCACATATCCTTAAAAGCGGAAGAGGGCAGCAGAAAGGGGGTCAGAGGGACACCACTTGAGAAGAACACCCCCTTGCTGGCTTTGAAGAGGGTGGGAGGGGCCACCAGACAGTTAGTGCAAGATCACTCATGGAAGCTGAGAAAGATCTTCAGCTAGCAACCAGCAAGAAAATGGGGGCCTTGGCTCTACAATCCCAAGGAATTGAAACCTACCCACTCAGGAATGAGCAGGTAAAGTCTCTGTCCCAGGAGCCTCCCGTCCGCTGACACCTGGAGCTTTGCCCAATGAGACCCAAAGCAGATTTCCGACCTCCAGAACCTGAGATGTAACATGTGCTGTTTACGCCCCTCGGTGGGAACTAAGTGATGGCAGCAAGAGGAAAACTAACACCGGGAGTAGGGGACCCGCAGTGGGTGCTGCGCCCAGGAGAGGAGCGACCTGCTCAGGTGTTCACAGGCGCCCTCTGGGGGCCGTGAGGGGACAGACTTCAGAGAGAGGCGAGAGCCGAGAGGACCCGGGCTCAGGTGCCGGCACTGGCGGGAGTTAGCTATGCTGCGCTGGACCGGCTGCGGGTCGTGGACGTGGGGAGAGGTGAAGTCAAAGCGGGAGAGAAGAGAGCGAGAAACAGAAAGCGAACGCATGAGAAGCAAGTCTAAGATGCCGCGAGGTTTCTGACCTGGGTACAACTACCTCCTCCCTGCCCCCCAAACCCCGCCCCCGCTCTTGTGCCCCAAGCCTCCATCCAGCCTTGTCATGTGGAGGCAGTGTGCTGCCCCCTTCTCCGGGACCTTGACCGTGCCCGGTGGCCGCTCGCTCCTAGCGTCCGCCCTCTCGGTGCACAAGACAGGAAGTCAGCTGGAGGGTGAAGAGCCAGCGGGGGCTGCAAGCTCCCAGACGTCTTCCTCCCCCTCTTCCCAGCCCAGCCAAACTGGTTCCTGCTCAAGCCCCCTCGTCTGTGCCTCCATCTCTCTCTCTCTCTCTCTCTCCCTCTCTCTCTCCATGGAATTTTTGCTCTCTTTTTGGTAACCGAATTATCCCATCTCTGCTTCTCGCTGGGGGAATGCCCTCCGGCGGCGTGGGCGAGGAGGGGCCCGGGTCGCGGGGAGAGATATTAAACCATCAATCACCCGCCAAACGCCGACTCCCACACGCCGGGACCCTTCCTTGGACTCAACACCTTTGTGAGTCCCTGCACCAGAGGCAACTCCAACGGGGCGGGGCGTGGGGGGCTGGAGACGGGCAACCTGTCAAGATGGAGCCTTAAGGGAACCTCACAGGTCTCACCCACTTGGATCCACAGGCAGGCGTCCGGAGTTCAAATCCTGAGCTGCCTCTTACCAGTTTGGGTGAGCAACTTCATCTCTCGGTGCCTCAGTTTGAAAATGGAGATCATTTTTAACACAATTGGGTTCATTATGAGGATTAAATGAGCCAATAGGGTAGCGATCTGGCACCTAGCAAGGCTGGCTCTGATTTGCTGCTATGCTTATTTTCCTTCTCCTTCGATTAAAATCGAAGACTTAAGAGTTTTTTGAAGGGATCTATGGGCATCACGCCTATGCCATCTCTTAGCTGGTGACTCATCTAAGTCAGAATTGGAAATTAAAAGCATTAAAAGACTAGCAGAACCTTAACTAGGCAAACCAAGCCACATTTCAGACAAAAAGGCGCTCTGCTTTGCAGTGGTTGTTTCCTCTTTCTGGAAAGCTTGACCCCTAGATAAGCCATATGGTGACTCCTTTTTGCTTGTTTCAGGATTTTGCTCAAATGTCACTTTCTTGTGAGTCACCTGTTAAAAAGGCATGCAGTATCCCTCCCTGTCCTATCTGCCTGGCACAAAATAAACAGTAAGTATTGGTTGAATGAATGAATGAGTGAATGAATGAATGAATGAATGTGTGTGTATGCATTCCGTTCGATCATTTCCAGAAGGCCCCAAGGCTGCTCTGGCTTGGTCTTGTTAGCACTCCTGGGTCTTCTGGGAGTGGTAGGGGTGTTATCCATCAGGTAGAGGGGCCCAGCTGGCTAACCATCATCTTTATGTAGGTCTTTCTTTTTTTAATTGAGGGGACATTCACCCAACAGAAAATCAACTATTTTAAGGTGAACAATTTAGTATCTCCACAAGGTTATGTGATGACCACCTCTGTCTAGTTCTGTATCTTTATCACTCCAAAAGGAAACTGTAGCTATGAGGCAATCTTTCTCTAACTTTCCCATCCTCCAGCCCCTGGCAGTCACCAATCCATGGACTTGCTTATTCTGGATATTTCATATAAATGGAATCATGCAGTATATGACCTTTTGTGTCTGGCTTCTTTCATCCAACATAAAGTTTTCAAGGTTTATCCATTTTGTAGCACATGTTAGTACAGCATTCCCTTTTTATGACTGAATAATATTTTGTTGTATGGATAAACCATATTTGTTTATTTGGTTCCTCTGTTAATGGACCTTTTGGTTGTTTCCACCATTTTTTTAAAAAAAGATTTATTTATTTATGCATACAAGAGCTGGGATGCAGGCCAGAAGTGTGAAGGAGGGGTGAGAGGATTCACCAGAGACAGAGCAAGGAGCAGAAGAGGTGGACTGACTAAAATACACTGCTGAAGGGGGGCAGAGGGGGTGAGTCAGAAGAGGTCTGCTGCACCATGAGGGAAGCTCCCTGGCCAGGGATTGGGGATCGAACTCAGCTGCAGTGGCTCTGGATAGGTTGATAGTGCTGAGACTTAACCCGTTGAGCCACGAGGGAGGCCCCCATTTCCACCTTTTTGTGTGTGGGTCTTTATTTTCTTTAAGATTTATTTTTATTTATTTATGCGCACAAGAACTGGGGTGTAGGCCAGAGGTACAGGGGGTGAGAGTATTCACCAGAGACAGAGTGGGGAGCAGAACAGGTGGATCTATTGAGATACAGTGCTGAGGGGAACAGCTGGTCAAGACAGGAGAGGTCTGCTGCACCATGTGGGAAGCTCTCTGGCTGGGATGGAACTTGTACTGCAGTTACTGGTGATAGCTTAATAGTGCTGACTTTAACCCCTGCACCACCAGGGAGGCCTTTGTGGGTTTTTAAAAGGCACCCCTTGCTCTCTGCAGAAGAAGAGGGGAATAAGTTATACCAGCTCTCGCTGCATCTTCTGTATGGTCCTCTGTTTTGTGGGCAACCTACACAGCTGTTCTTGGCAGCCCTGCCTGTGTGATGACACCCTGAACTGCTCAGGGGGTGGGGTGCACTGCAAAGACTAATAGCTGAGGGCTAGACCTCCTCATCTTGGCTCTCAGACTGCACTCCATCTGTGCCTCACTTAGCCCTGAGAAAAGTCTGCCAAGAATTGGGCCCCTCTGGGTGGTGTCCCAAGTGGGGGTGGGAGGACATTCTCACCTTCTCCAGCATCTCTGTCTCTCCCCTCTGCACATGTCTCCACCGAGCCTGGAGTCCCACACCACTTCCCCCGGCCCTCTCTCTGTCTCTTCAGTACAGTGGCTATTTTTATTTTTCCTTCTTATTAAATTTCCAACTTCTGCAAACACCATGCCGCCCCCCCTTTCCTCAGAGCGGATTTGATTCACTTGCGTTTTATTAACAGATTAAAAAAAAAAAAACCTGCAGCTGCCACCACACTGTGCCTTGCTTGCTTTCTTGGAGGTTTAGAGAACCCGGAGCTGGGCTGCAGGTTCTCTCTGGGGGCTTTAAATTCACCCTCCTCCCCACACTGTGGGATGTCTGGACAGTTTCTTCACTGATCAAGAGTGTGGGGGGGTGGGGAAGGGAATGGGAGTAGGCTAGACCCATTTCTGGTCTAGGGTAATTTGGTGGGTGTCAGACCTGTGTTAGTCCCCAGCCAGTGCCTCCACCCAAAATGGAATTAGAAATTAAAAAAAAAGAAAAGCAACCCCTGTGATGGCCCTCCCTCCTCCCACAGGCATAGAGTGGGGAGCACCAGGCTATCAGGTGGACCTGAGATGTGTGGGGTTAGAATTGGAAACCCCCATGCCAGAGATGGGTTGCCCCCACCTTCCTTCTGATGACTGGTGGGGGCCACAGAAGGTTCCAGGCTCCTTGACCGCACCGACCCTGGTCTGACTCTGAGCTTTTTCCACCCCCAGAAGATTCTAATCCATTCTCTCCCCACCCCTCTGCCCCACCCCCTGCCTCCCAAAACTGAGAACATATTGCTTCTTTATGCCCCTGGGGGGGTTCTCCCCCATTTTTGTGGTAGTCTCCATGGCAACCAAGAACTTAGGTACTTATTTCTTTGGGACACAGGATAGGGGTCTCAGATGGGAAGCCAACAGGGTCATTTCAGCTGGGGCTTTCCTACCCTCCTGATCCTCTACCCCTGGTCCAGCCTTGGCCCACAGAAACCAGGCTGCCTGTCTGGGTTTCCCTCCTGGGTCTCTCAGCTCCTTCATCTGCCCAGAGCACTAAGGTTAAATAGTGCTCTGGCTCTGGTGGAATCCATTTTTCCTTTTTCTTTTCCCTTTTCCTCTCCAATACCCTGTTCATCAGGGGCTGGTATGGTTGGGCAAGTTGCATACTGCACAAGGGGCACTCCATGAGCACCAGCTGCACTGGAGTGCTTGCTTCACCCTTACTCAGGGGCACCCTGTAGGTGAAACTCTCTGCCCTGCTGTAGCTGTCACTGGCTCCCCTTTCACTATTAGGAGAGCCAGTTATTTCAATTTAAAAATGTTGCTCCCACTCACACCCCAAAGCAGAGTAGGAAGGGAAGGCTTATCAGGAATTTGGGGTTTGGAACAGCGCAAGTTACAGATTGTTTGGGATCTTAGAGACAGCAAACACAGGGAGGAGAAACTTCTAGAGGGCCAGGGCTGGAGTGGAGGACCATATAACGTCTTGAGGTAGGTAACCAGAGATGGAGAGATAGTGATTATCAACCCCCAAACAAGAAATGGAGCCAGTGTGGATTGATTTCTAAGCAGGTTTTACATCCCACCATCCACACTCATTGCCTCTGAACTCCTCCCACAGGGAGGTCTATTTCCACATCCTTGAATCTGGGCTGGTCTTGTGCCCTGTCTGGGGCAAAGAAAGGCATGCGTATCTGGCCCTCAGGAGGTACCCTCAGGAGATACCGTGTGTACCTGGACAACTTCCCTCTTTCATGTGACCAAAGCCCAGACTAGCCTGCTGGAGGATGAGGGAGCTGGAGGAGAGCCCTGTTCTCCCAGCCAAGACCATCCTAGATGAGCCTGTAGCTGGCCTAGCCCATAATACCAGGGGCGCCCAGCACGGGTCTCCAGAGGGTGCTTTCCAGACCACCGTTGACCCAAAACTCAGAGTGAGTCCTGTCAAGACTGGAGCTATCTGGAGCCACCTGTCCCAAGACACTGGATTTGGGAGGCATTTGTTATGCAGCATAATGGGCAGTACTCATGAGGGGCCTGGACATAACTTGATCTTCCTCAGATTCTGGGAAGCCTATATTGTGCTACCGTCTCCTTCACTTCCTCATGAATTCTTCCCCTTTTCTTTCTTTCAGATATCTTTCCCATGTTTCCCTCCACTCTCTCCCTCTGTCTCTTCTGTTCAGCCATGCCAGCCACCCAGCCTCCCGGCCGCACCTCACACTCCAACTTGTAACGACTTTCAGGATGCTGTGCCTGCTCTTCCTCCTACTACTTTCCCCCGATCTTCATGTGGGTTCCTCCCTGGCTGCCGTCAGTGCTCATATGTCCACTCCTTGGGGATTTACCTCCTGGCTCAGACAGTGTGCTGTCCTCTGGGGCCTCGCCAGCCTCTTCCTCTCACTTTGGTTGTTGCTAACAGTGCTTACCACTACCTGAATTGTCTCCTTCCCTTCCTACCCTTATTCCACTTCCCCACACTTCTTGGGGTCATCTCCCAAATACTACTTGCCCTTGAGTTCTTTTTTTTTTTAAGATTTTATTTTTTATTTTGGCACAGAAGAACTGGGGTGCAGTTCAGAAGGCCAGAGGTGCAGAGGGTGAGAAGATTCACCAGAGACATAGTGGGGAGCAGAACAGTCAGACTGACCAAAATACACTGCTGAGGGGAGCAGCGGGTGAGCCAGGAGAGGTCTGCTGCGCCATGTGGGTGATCTCCCTGGCTGGGGATCGAACCCGGGCCATTGCGGTGGGCTGTCATGGTGACAGCACTGAGACATGGCCTGGGTCTTGCCTACCTCCATTACTGCCAACATCTGATGGATTCAGAATCTGTGGGGCTTTGGGAAGAAGAAAGATCATCTGTCTATAGGTGTAAAGACTGCTTTCCTTTAAAAACATTAAAAAAATTTTTTAAATCTCCCACAATTCAAACATTTCTCTTATTATCTTCTGCCGAGGGAAAAAAATTAATAACACAGTGCAATATAAAATACTAAATTAAAGGCATTTTGGAACCAGCAATTATTTCATAAGATTCTCTTTTATTGCCGTGCTAATGTGCCTAATTGCTGTCTTAATGAGGACATTAATTTCTAGCTAATGTGATGTTATTATAGAAATTGCAGCCAATCTCTTAAAAAGGGGAAAGAGTTAGAACGCTGTCCCACAAGGTGGGGATTCTGGTCACCCTAGGCTGAGGGGCAAATGGGAGGGGAGAAGGCACTAGAACCCAGGCTGGTGGATGGATAGAAGAGGGCTGCTGGGAAGCAAGGAAAGGGAAAGGCAGGGGAATCTCCTAGGTGATGGGCAACCTGGGGAGACCCCCTTATAAAACCAGCTGTTGCTGTGCCCAAGAACCTAGGAGGTGAGACCAAGCAGGGAACTTGTGTTAGAATAATAATAAAACCTAACATCAGGAACATTTTATATTTTAACCTTATGAAGTAGATAACATCATTGTTCTCATTTGGTGGTTGGGGAGACATGCACAGAGAGGTTGAGTAATTTACCAAAGGTCACACAGCTGGCAAATGTGAAGATGGGATTTGAACATAGCTTGACTGGCTTAACCACTGAGCTACATACACTGCCTGTTGGTCAGTGCACCACCACCATTAGTGACTCTAATGCACTAATGCAGAATGTTTAGAAACTACTGCCTCTACGCTTGACAGAAGCAGATCAGCATGAAGAGGGATGGGCCTGAGCACAAAGCAGCCCAAGCCTGTACTCCAGTGTCCCCTAAAGGCCAGCCACTCACCTCTGTCTTCTGTCAAGCACACGTGGGTACAGCCCAGTGGACTTGCCTAGTTAAAGAAACAACTGTTTTTAAATTCTGATAATTTATTACTTACAGAAACAATGAGAGGAGGGCCTCCCTGGTGGCGCCACGGGTTAAGTCGCAGCACTATGAAGCTATCCAGAGCTATTGCAGCAAGAGTTCGATCCCCAGCCAGGGAGCTGACCAACATGGTGCAGCAGACCTCTCCTGCCTCACTCACCGCTCCCTTCAGCAGTGTACTTCAGTAGATCCACCTGTTCTGCTCCCCACTCTGGATCTGGTGAATCCTGTCACCCCCCCCCCCGCCCCATACTTCTGGCCATGCCCCAGCTTGTATGCATAAATAAATAAATCTTAAAAAAAAAATGAGATGAGGAGAACCCCCACCCCTATGTCCCTGGCCCTTATCCCACACTCCCAAAAGGAAAATGGACAACAATGAAACAAAAGGACCCGATTTACTGAGGTTCAAGCCTTTGCTTGCCTGGCTTATGGCTATTTAAGTACATAGTCTAAATGGTGGTCGCCAGAAGGGGAGGGGAATGGAGGGGGGTAAATCAGGTAAAAGGGGTCAACTGTAGGGTGGAAGATGAAAGCTAGACTTTCAGCAGCAATCACATTGTACAGTATATGTACTCACTTCACATGGTTGATAGGTTCTTGGAAACTACGACTTTCAGTGAAACGAAGTAAAACAAAAGCAATTTGACCACAGGCTAGTTCATATAAACAAGAGTTAAGTTCCTATAACATATTTCTGGTCACAAAAACATCCCAGACTTATAAAGACCCAAAATGCTTCTAATATCCAACAAGTATTTGTGTTCATTCATTCATTTCCCAACCTGTGATTCCAATTCAGGGTCTCGGGTGCTGGAGCTGCTCCTGGAAGCGTGGTGTGCAGGGTGAGACTGCCGCATGGCCTGGGCCGTTCTACCCCTGGGGACCTCATGCCCACCACACCCACTCTGACTGGAACCTTGAGTCACATCAGCGAACCCAACACATCTTGGAGATGTGGGAGGAAACTCACGCAGACGCGCTGAATCCATGCAAACTACACACAGACATTGGCCCTGGCTGGGAGTCGACTGCTTTCTTCTCACTGACACCATACTCTGAATAAAATGATATTGTTCAAGGACCCACTTTAGCATATATAGGTGTTGAAGTATAAACCTGAAACCTATAGAATGCTATAAGCCAAAATTACTTCAAATTTATTTTTAAAAACTGACTTTGCTTTGTTTTAAACTTAAGCCAATTCACCGTGAGTTGGCCACAAATGAAAAATGAGTGTAAAATCATGAGAGCTAGAGAGTGTCATCCAACTCTTCCTCGGTTGCATCAGAACCAGGAACAGGCTGCCTTCGTTAAAAAGGTAGATGTATTTATTCATTTACTTTGCGAAGGAGCATAGGAGGGACGTGAAAGTAAGAGACTATCTTTATGTGTCAGCACAGTGGCTAGAGGAGCCAGGTTCTCACTAGTGCGTCTGCCAAGGCAGTGAGCCGCATCCCAGACCATCCAGGGGGAAGGGGATGGAAAATGGGAACAGGAGAGAACAAGGCTGTGGGTTGGGACAGAAAGTATCTTGGGACTCCAGGGTTCCTGAACTGTGAGTCTCAGTTTTCTCATTTGTAAAGGAACGGCAATGGGTAGATGCAAAGTAGTGAGACCAGTTCTGCTGTATTAGTCAGGGTTCCCCAGAACCAACAGCGTGCGCACGTGGATATGTGTGCGTGTGTGCGTGTGTGCGTGCGCGCGCCTACGTACACATACAGTTGACCCTTCAACACACAGGGTTGGAACTGTGCAGGCCCCAGTGATATGTGGATTTTCTTATGAAGAGAAGACGTATACTTAGAGTATCAATGAGTACAGTAAATATGTAAATGCATTTTCCTTATGATTTTCTTAATAACATTTTCATGCCTCTAGCTTACTTTAGTGTAAGAATACAGTGTAAAATACATATAACATAAGAAAAATGTGTTCACTGTTTCTGTTGCCTGTGAAGTTACCAGTCAATAAAAGCTTATCAGTAGTTAAATTTGAGGGGAGTCAAAAATTATAGGCAGATTTTCCACCATGAAAGGTGGGGGGTGGAGAAGGGTGGGGGGAGGGGGACTTCAGGGAGGGAAGGAGGGGGAGAGAGAGAGAGTTGGATATTGTAAGGAATTGTCTCAGGGACATTAGTCTGTTCTCTCTTAAGGATTTCACTGATTGGGTCAAGCTTATCCTTTACTTCAGGCAATCTGTTTCACTCAGAGTCTACTGATTTAAATGTTAATCTCACCCAAAACACCTTCACAGAAACAGTGCAAATAATATATCAACAAATATTTTTTGGGATCATGGGTACCATTGGCCCAGTCAAGTTGACACATAAAGCCAACCATCACATCCAGTGATATCCAAGTTCTGTTTTCTGTTATTGTGTAGCCATCATGGCTGGTGCTCTTTCTAATCCCCTGCTCCATGCACCTTTGCGTCTGGGGCTTTTGTGCAAGCCTGTGAAATCCCAGGCAGGAAGTTCTGGGAGCTCACATTTCCAGAAGGACCTCATGGAAAAGAGACAGATTTGGGGAGGATAAGCACCCCAGCTCTTTCCCTGGTGGGGATGACTCTGAAGGGGGATCTGTCTGCTCCCCCTGAAAGTCCCCAGGGGAACTGAACTGTGAGCCTGGGAGCCCCCTGCCCTTCATAGTGGGAACTGGCTTCATGAAGCCTTGAACAGGCTGCCTTTCCTCCTTGCCTCATGCCCTTTCTTCCATACCCATTTCTTGGAATCACCTCACAGACTTAACTTCTTGCACCTAAATCCCTGTCTCAGGGCTGACTCTGGGGGAACCCTACCTAAGACCAATGGGATTCTCACCCCTATAGCAACAAAACTATATTTTTACCCCTGTGGGGTTAAAAATATACTCACCCCCGAGGAAATGGAAAGAATTGGAGGCTTGTGGAAGAGTGAAATCTCCCTGGGCTCTGCCCTTCACCTTGATGTAGCTCTGCTAAGACCTCTCTGGGATATCCACCCAGAGGTTTTGTATTCACCTGTATGAATAGCCTTTTCTTTTTCTTTTACTGTTCCACACTTGCTTTTTCTCCAGTTAATTATATTACCTTGGACACCCTCCCCATCTAGATGCATTTCATGACTTCAGGGTATTGGAAGACATACTTCAAGAGAAAAAAAGGCACAAGCCTGGACTATTCCACCTGGCAGTTCCAGATCTGGGCTCAAGGGATGGAAGCTCTCCAATTCCTCCACATTTCTTCTGGATCTGCTACTACTTGGGAGCCCACATGGATCTGGGCAGCCCCACCCCCTGAACCTAACAGACAGGCTTGGCCTGGGTCAGGGCGAGTGGTCTCAGGTTCCTGCTCCATAGTACTTGGACAAAAAAGTCAAGGCAAACCTCAGGGCCAGAGATCTCCTAATCATGGGTACTTGGCGTCGTTCCATGGCCTTGCTCACCCCGACACACAGCAACCTAGGAAGATGCAGCGCAGCCAATCCATTTAAAAATCAGAGTGGTCAAGTGCTTCAGTGGTTGGGCCCCTGAGTGGTCCAAATCCCTCTGCCACTCCCTTCCCCTCCTTGGTGATTGGCTCAGACATCTGAAACTGTTCGCACAACAGGGTGGCGTGAAGTCTGTGCCCTCTGTCTTTGTAAATAAAGTTTTATTGGCACAGGTCAGTGCATATTTGTGGTCATTGCTCTGTGACTGCTTTTGCACTACAAAAGCAGAGTTGAGTGGTTGCAACAGACTATCCAACCTGAAAAACGGGTAATATTTACTATGTGGACTTTTAAAGAGATAGTATTGACTGCTGGGTATGCTGCCAGTTTTCTTTCGCCTTTTTTTAAAAACAAGCTCTGGCTAGTTTTATTAAAGAAAAAGTTTGCATGTTCACCCGTCTGTGCTGGCATGCTTCTAATGACACCAGAATCACATGGGTCAGTGACAATCAGTGAGCAATTCTGGAGTATTTTCCGCACATGGTGTGGAACATTATTGCCACTGCAGTGATGGACACTGATTTTGGGCAACATGGCTTAGACCTCTGTTTCAGAATTTCTCAAGACTGGGTAGTTGTTGATGAGAATGACCAGTTTGCTTTGCCTTGTCTGATCATTTTCAGAGTCTCCTTGTACCCCGGCCCACAATTTCTAATTTTCATAATAAGTTGGAGCCTAGAGTTGATTGACTCCAGAGATGTTTTCATCTTCTTTGCAGCCACCATCTTCTTGCCTTATATGAAGGATGGTCCCCATCCTGGTTGGGTGAGATGAAAGGTGATGTCTTTGCAGCATCCAGAACATTTTTTGTTGGCACTTGAGAGAACCCTTAATTACCACCAATAATTGAAAAAAAACAACCAAAAGCAGCTGCCAAAATTGTGTGTGTGGGGAGAGAGATGTGAGGAGGGAAGAAAAGGAGTAATCACAACGCTTCTGACAGCTTTCTTAATTCCCTCCACAGTTCTGGGAGTGCTTTCTCCTGCCCCCCACGTGAAAAAGGTCAGAAGTGGGCCTAGGAGCAACCCTGGGTTTAAGATAGATGGGAACAGGAGGATACATTCCACTCCCCCCCGACCCCCCCAGCTCCCTCTCCACTTGGGCAGGCCATCTCTGTAGGGTGTGCCCTGCAGTCTCTTCAGGGTAACTGTGGGACTGAGCCTCAGGTGACCTTGGCAGTAACTGCTCATTTATACCTTGCATACCTTGCCCTTCAGTTCCTATTTCATTTCCCTCCTTGTCGGTGTTTCTTGGAATCCCTTTCCACATAAACTGCTTGCACTAGAAGTCTTACCTCCAGCTCTGCTTCTCTGGGAGCCCAAACCAAGACCGCATGACAGATTTCAAGTTGGGAAAAACTGAGAAACTGTTCCTTCCTTTCTTTTTCTTTTTTTTTTTAAAGATTTATTTATTTATGCATACGAGAGCTGGGGGGTAGGCCAGAAGTGTGGATGTGTGTGTGTGAGAGAGGATTCACCAGAGACAGAGTGGGGAGCAGAACAGGAAGATCTACTGAAATACACTGCTGAGGGGAGCAGTGGGTGAGACGGGAGTGGTCTGCTGCACCATGTGGGTCAGCTCGTTGGCCGGAAATGGAACTCGTGCAACAGGGGCTGCTGATAGCTTCATAGTGCTGAGACTTGACCCCGTGCGCCACCAGGGAGGCCCCAGAAACCATTCCTGTCTCTTGAAAAGAGGCACATTTGGGCCTCCCCGGTGGCGCAGCAGTTAAGCGCTGTGCTGTGGAGCTGTGGGCAGCGGCTGTGGAGCTGTCGGCAGCGGCAGTGGGCGACGTGACGCCCCGGCCAGGGAGAACCCCACATGGCGCGGCAGAACTCTCCTGCCTTGCCCGCTGCTCCCCTCAGCAGTGTATTTCTGATCTGCCTGTTCTGCTCCCCGCTCTGTCTCTGGTGAACCCTCTCGCCGCCCCACGCCTCTGGCCTGTACCCCAGCTTGTATGTATAAATAAAAAATAAATCTTTAAAAAAAAAAGAGACACATTTAAGTGGTGGTCTTATCTTCCACTAGAACCTGTGCTTTCTTCATGTTACACCTAGTTTTAGAAACTGTCTTGGAACCATGAGGAGAGCCAGTTTTGGGACAAAACTGAGATGCAGGGAAGGCAGAAGGAATCTGAGTGGGTGGCATCATCAGGTCATTGAAGTAAATATACTGGAGCTTCCCTGACTCTGAACTCACTGTTCTCTCAGATGGTGACTGTGCAATTGTTAAGATTAGTTAAGCAGGGTTTTTCAGCTTCCTTTCTGGTAGAGGAGGAGACCTGGAGCAGGAAGGGAACGATCAGTCTCATGCAGTAAACACTGGACTAGCAGCACACTTCTGGTTGGGTGAGATGAAAGGAGATGTCTTTGCAGCATCCGGAAAATTTTTTGTTTGCCCTTGAGAGAACCCTTAATTGCCATCAATAATTGAAAAAGAGAAGACGTTGACTCATACAACTGAAAAGTACAATAGAAATATAACTTCAGGCATGATTGAATCCAGGTACCCAGCTGATGTCACCAGGAGATCGGTCCTGTCCATCTCCTAACTCAGACTTAGGAGTCTTAACATCTCTCCCAAGCCAATTCTCAAGTCAGATGGTCCCACTCATTCCTGACTTACATCCCAACTTAACAAGCTTAGCAGAGAGAAAGCCCCTCTTTCCCAATTATTATAGTGAAAGTCTAAGGCTGCACCCATCTTGGCTCACAGGTGAATTCTTGAAACTATGGAGAGGGGTGGAATATTCTGGTCGGGCCATCTAGTGTCACATGCTCTTCACTGGAGGAGGGGTAAGAGCAAGTCAATGCCACCATGGGCCACATTGATCAAAAGTGGCTTTCCGGTGGTTTCTCCAAGGAAAACTGTCAAAGAGAAAAGGGATGCTTGGGGGGGGGGTGGAAAATATCTCACTCCTGGGAATCTAGACTCAGTGTAGACTGAAGCAAAAGGAGCAGTGAACCCAAAACACTCGAACCTGAACAAACGAAGTGTGGACATAAACGCCATCTGGCTCTTGTCTCTCACACATGGCATTTACTCAGGACACAGTCTGGGAAGATTGGTGCACTGTTGTTCCGGACATCAGTGTCAGGGAGAGGAGGGTGTGTGAGGTTAACCTGGAGGTAAGGGCTTGTGCTGCATCAGTCAGGCATAAGCCATGATGCTGTAACAAAGAGACCCCCCAAATTCTGTGGCTACAAGAAGATGGGGGTTTAGTTCTTGCTCAGTTAAGAGTCCAGAGGTTAGTGGTCTAGGCCAGTGGGACAGCTTTGCCATCCACGACACTTGTGGGCTCCTTCTGGGTCTCCCAGGGGAAGTTGGAAAAGGGAAGTGAAGGACAGAAGTTCCTGTGAAGGACAGATCCAAAAGTTGCATACATCATTATACCCACACCCCAGTGACCACGTGACCACATTTAGGTGCAAGAGAGACTGGGAAATGCAGTCTCTAACAGGGAACTCAGGGGACCCTGAAAGGAAAAAGAGGAGAATAGATGTCAGGGGGCAGTTAATATTTCATCCTGTTGGCTGGATCTGATCCATCTTGGGGGGCTCTGCTACCTGGAACCATGACTCCGTACAGAGGGGTAGGGCCATCCCTACTTCATACCCCATCTCCTCTCTCCACACTTACTTATTGTGCAATCATTTTTATTTACTTATTATAATTTACTTCAAATTTTAAATTTTTATTTATTTAAATTAATTTTTAAAAAGATTTATTTTATTTATTTATGCATATAAGAGCTGGAGTATAGGCCAGAGGTGTGTCAGGGAGCGGGTGAGAGGATTTACCAGAGACAGAGTGGGGAGCAGAACAGGTAGATCTACTGAAATACACTGCCGAGGGGAGCAGCGGGCGAAACAGGAGAGGTCTGCTGCGCCATGTGGGTTTGCTCCCTGGCCAGGGTTGCAGTAGCTTAATAGTGCTTGATAGTGCTGAGACTCTAACCCCTGCACCACCAGGGAGGTCCTAAACTAATTTATTATTACATATTTAGCCATTACTTTATTTGTGTATGTTTACCAGTACTGAGCAGGATAACATGAATAAAGGACCTGGCACTTAGAGTGCACTCAAGAAATGCAATGACCACAAAGTCATGTTCTCAGCAAACCTGTTTTCTCTTGTACACGAAGGGAAACTGTATATCCCTGCCTCTCCTACGACTGGGCAGATCATGTGAGTAAGTCTGGATAACTGGACACAGAAGTGGCTGTTCTACTTCTAGGACAGGACCCTAAAATATCTGATCAGTTCCTCCATCCTCCCTCTCTTCCTGAATCAGTCAGTCAGAATGAGAGGGCGCAGGAGAGCACTCTAAGCTTCTCTAGGGGGTGAGTAGTGTCGCTGTACTTCTATCTTCTCATCTGTAAAAGAAGGATGATAATAGCCTCTACCATGTAGATATATTTTGAGGATTCAATGAAATTTATTACTATTTAATTTTATTAATTAATAATTAAAATAAAACACCATTATTCAAGGACCTGCTGTATTCACTTCATGAAAATTTATCAAGCTGTATGCTTATGATACTCATACTTTGTGGTATGTTTGTTATGCGTCAATAAAAAAGATTTTGTAAAGTTAAGAAAACAAAAATGGTTATGGCCGCGTTGAAGAGAAAAGACGAGGTGGGGCTTCTATTTGCTCATCTAAGCAAGAGGGGCTGTTGCCACCAAGTGGAGGGTAGCGATGCAGGCAGTGCTGGCTGGAGCTGGCTCAAGTTGTGCACATCTCCCAACGTCATGTTCAGGGACGTCACACTGGGAGCTTGAAATCAGCTAAGTGAGGATCTTTACACTACAGAAACTGGCAGATGCTACAAATTAGGTCTTTTTAGTTTTAAATAACGAACCACTCACTGGATGCAGATAATAGGATGGGATGTGGAAAAGACATACATTCAGTCAATTCTATTTGCTGAGTGGGTACCTGAGAAGGATGCAGAGCTGAGGAAGACGAACAGAGCTGCTTTCCACAGAGCTCACAGTTTGTTGGGGGGAAAGAGACAAATACATTTACTCAACAGAATAAGAAAATGTCAGTAGGAGTTCCAGGGGTGGAATAGAGTTTTATAGGATGAATAGGAGTTTTCCACAGAATGAGTGCGCAGGCCAGGCAGAGGGAAAAGCATGTGTAAAGGCTTGGAGTTTTTAAAGAATATGTCAGGTTATCAGAACAGTTGGTAAGTGTAGCATAAAGGGTGTGAACTGGTCAAAATCAGTCCACAGATGTGCTTTGTTTTAAGAAATATTTGAATTGATCACTGAAAGCTAGTTAATTATTTTGTAAAAAAAAAAAAAAGTCTAGAATTCTGTTTACTGGTGAAGAATAGAAAATCTAGTAACCCTAGGCCTGCATTCCCACAAGGCAGCAATTGACAAGAGCATGATAGAAATGAGCTTGGGCTCTCTGCAATCCTCACTATTCCCTATTGTCTGCCAACACTGTGGCCATGTGTCTATTACTATTTTACCATCTTCCTCAGAGTATTTTCTGTTTTCCCTATGACAGAGCAAGTCCTAGTTATACTCACATCTTTATTTTTAAAAGGAAAAATGAAATAAATCTAAGAAGACTACATGTTTCTCAACCTCACCTCCCCGCCACAACCCCCAGGTGCCCAGCATGATTGAGTTTCAGTTGCCCACAGTGGAGACACACCTAGCAGCAGCTGCCTGCCTTCTCTGCTCTGTACTGGTGTTTCCTGGGGTCACCTCTTAGATAAACTACTTGCCTTAGTGTCCCATCTCAGCTTCTGCTTCTGAGAAACCCAAACTGAAACCTAGTCCTTAAGCAGCCGCTCTTGTCTGGGCACCAAGAGGAAACGTTCTGTTCTTGGGGAACTTACCTTGTAGCACTAGACAAGGAAGCCCACAAATGAGGAAATGAGTAATACAAGTAATTTTTAATGTGTAGATGAGAAGAGAAGAATACAGCAGTTTTTGTGATGGTTTTAAAATTTATAGCAGGTCCTCAAATAACATCATTTTGCTCAATGTCATTTCATTATAATGCTGAGGGAAAAAAAGATCAAGTCCCATCTGGGACCACTGTCCGCATGATGTTTGCAGTTTTCCCCAGGTCTGCATGGGTGTCCCTGGGGTGTTCTATTTCCTCCCTCATCCCCAAAATGTGTGTGTTAGGTTCATTGGCGTTTCTCAGTGATCCCTGTTGGAGTGAGGGTGTGTGGGTGTGATGTACCCTGTGACGGAAGGGCGTCCTTTCCAGGTTGGGTCCCACTTTGCACCCTGAGCTGCTGGGAGAGGGTCTGGTTACCTGCAATCCTGAATTGTAATAAGAGGGTTGGGAAGTGAAGAAATGAATGAATGAATGAATACAAGTGACTGTTTAAAATTAGAAATGTTTGGTGTCTTTATTTAGAAGTTTGGTGATGTTTCATGACCAGGAATATGCTGCTGAAACTTAAATCTTTTTATATCAGTCAGCCTGCGCTAACAGTGGTTTTGCCCTAATCATTTTACCTAAAGTCACAATTTCTGAGAATCTATCAATGAGGTTAAGTGAGGATTTACTGTATGCAAATCCCATATCCATTTGGCCTTTGGGTGAAGGTGGGCAAAAAGTACAAACTTCTAGTAACCAGATAAATAAGTCCTGGGGATGGGCTGTCCAGCATGGTGACTATAGTTAACAATATTTGAACATTGCTAAGAGAGTAGATACTAAAAGTTCTTATCAAAAGGAAAAAATCTATTTTTTAAAACTAAGGATGGAGGTGGATGTTAACTAGTCTTATTGGGGTGATCATTTCACAACATCTACAAATATTGAATAATTCTTCTATACACCTGAAACTAATACAATGCTATATGTCCATTATATCGCAATACAAAATTTTCAATAAAATTTAAAATTATGCCCACAAATTCTTTTATAGTTTTATTTCCAAGAGAGGGAACACACCCAGCCTCCCACCTTGGATGTGGGTTGAGTATGAGACAAATGTGACAGGATATGGCAGAGTTACAGCTCTCTCTTGGATCACTAGCTCTGGGGGATGCTGGCCACCATGTTGTGAGGAAGCGCAAGCTGCCCTTAGAAAGGCCCACAAAGTGAGGCACCCAGGCATCCCACTGTCAGCCACATGAAGGCGCCATCATGGAGTAGAATCCTCTGGCCCCAGTTCAGCCTTTCAGAGACTGCAGCCCCCATCATCATCCTGACAGCAACCTCAATAGACTCTGAGCCAGAACCATACAGCTAAGGCACTCTCAGATCCCTGGGCCTCAGAAATTGAGGTAAAGGTTGGTAAGTGTTCCTTGTTTAAAGTCACTACATTTGGGGTGATTTGTTACAATAGCACAAGATAATGGGTGAGTTTATTCAAATTTATCACCAATGAAACCCTCTCTCAAGTAGTGATATTAGAGCAAAGAAAGAAGGAGTCATGTGAATATAAATTTGGAGTGAAACAAACATTCAGTCCAGAAGGAAAACCTGAGGTAAATACTCAGGTGATTTTGGGGGGAGGAACTCTGAGGAGAGAGGGAGATAGAGAAACAGGATGATGCAAAGGAAGGGGCTCAACCAGGGGTGGTTCAGCTGGGAACAGCAGCAGGCCAATTCCAGAGTGAATCAAACACCTATAAAGTCACACACACTTACCCATACAACCACACCCGCCCAGACAACCGCATACTCACAGCCCACCACACTGCCCGACCTCTGGCCCCTGCCGCTGCCAGTCACCTCTGTCTCTCTTGTGGGCCAGCACCCTAAGACTTGCTGCCTCTGCCTGTCAAATACTCCTTTCTGCTCTTGACTGATTCTTAATCTGCAGTCTTCCGGCAGTTCCACTGAGAAGGCAGTTGGAAATTATTTCCTTTAGTGTCAGCTAGCCTTTGGGACATCTGGGGGAATCCCACCCTCATATCTTGTAGCTCTAGGTCCATAGCTCCCCTCAAGCCAGGTCTCACTTTCCCTTAGTTTCCTCACTGTCTCTCCTTGCCCCAGGGACTTTGAGAGAAAATGTGGCAAAAAGAACCCCCTGCCCAGAACCAGAGCTTTTGAGGGCCACTGGGGACAGCAAAGGTGTTGCAATGGTCCTATCTAATGCCCACTTTCCCCTAGACCCCAGAGGTTCTCATGGGGGTGATCCTGTCCCCCAGGTACAATCTGGCAATATTTGAGACATATCTGAGCTGTCACAACTCTGGGGTAGCAGAGCGACTGGCATCCAGAGGATGGAGGCTGGAGCTACTGCTTGACGCCTTGCAGCGCACTGGGCCCCTAGGGAAGGATCTGGTCCAGAGGCCACCAATGCCTGGCTCTGCTGAGGTCACTCTACTTCCAGTTTCCTGCAGTATGTGTGGGGTGGGGTGGGGCAGAAATGCAAGATACAGGAGACTCCCCCCGTTGCTCTGAGATGCAGCCAGAGCTGGGAACCAGGAGCACAGGGTCAGCTTTCAGGTCCCCTTCCCTCTTTTCTTGGGGATCCCCAGGGTCTGTCAGCAGAGAGCTGGAAGAATCTACCCCCTAACTCTCCTGGAACGGGGATGAGGCACAGACAGGCCCCTGAACCTCCAAGGTGAAGTCAAAAGTCTAGAAAAACAAAAGAGGAAATTAGATTTGGAGGAGGGATGAGCCAATTCCTAGAGTAAAAGGCTGAACGTAGAAGGGACTGGACGGGATGAGCAGTTGGGCCCAGATCACCTGTCCCCCAAGACACACACACAGGCACACACCCAGACCCACAGGAGCACACAGTCACACACCCAGACAGTCACACCCCTCCACAGATGCACACAATCACACAGGTAGTCCCGTCACACTCCTTCCCACATTCACACACTGTCACACATTCTCACAGTTACACATCCCTGCACTCACTTATCTCTCACATTCTCAAATTCTCATACACTCACACTCAGTCACACACATATACTCATACACCCCCATAGCAACACATGTGTTCTTACACACTCTCTTACACACTCACACACCCTCAAATTCTCCAAGACACATTCTCACACACGTTCTCACCACCACACACGCTCTCTCACACCATCACCTTCTTGTGACTTCACAGACATGCACACTGAATGAACCCCAGTAGTTTCTCCCATCTTCTCCTTCTACCCCCACCAAGGACCCCTAAGCCTCTGCAATTGTTACCTGCTGAGCTGCTCCAGGAAGGGGAGCAGCAGGGCAGGTGAGGCCCCTCAGCTTCTCGCAATCCTGAAGATGCCCCTGCTTCCTCTGCTTTAAGACTGGGAAGATTTAGAGAGAGAGTCACACTTCTGAAACCAGAACCCCCAGCCCCAACTGCCCGTTGGCCTCTGGGGTGAGGGAGCTGGGAGAGCCAAGAGAAAGGACCAGCCCCAGGCCTGCAGTGGCCAGCACGGTTGGGGTCCTCTGTCATTGTCATCCACTGATTCATTTGCCATATTTGCTGAGCAGCTCTTGCATGTCTGACCCTGTTTTGGGAACCTGGGACACTGGCATGATGAAATAAAAATCTCTGCCTGTGTGGGACTGATGTCCTGGAGAGAGGGGTGTGTGTGTGTGTGTGTGTGTGTGTGTAATGGGAGAGAAGCTCTGATCTATAGGCTGACATTCCAGTGAGGCCCAGGAGGGTGGAAAAACACAGGCAAAAGCTAGGAGGTGGGTGTTAAACTGGTGGCAGGGAAACCTGTGCCTGTAGCTGGGAGTGAGGAGAAGTGTAGGCAGGGAGGCTTGGGGCCTGGGCGCCTCAGGAAGAAGTCAACATTTAACACCGAGTGAGAAGGGTGCTCCAGGTTTTTAGAAGAAGGGGCTTTCTGTTGTGCATAACAAAATGACCACACTGGGTGACTTAAAACAGAAATGTGTTCCCTCATGGTTCTGCAGGCTGGGAATCTGAGGTCAAAGCGTCGACAGGGCCACCAATTCCTCTAAAATCCCTATGAGAGGATCCTCCCTGCGTCTTCCAGTTTCTGGGTGTCGCAGGCATTCTTTGGCTGTGGTCCCATCACTCCAGTCTCTGCTCTGTCCTCACATGGCCTCCTTACCTATGTGTGTCTCTGTGACCAAATTGCCTTCTCACTTCTCTTATTTTCTTTTTTTGTTCTCTCTTTGCTCCTATAAAGACATTAGTCATTGGATTTAGAACTGAAGCTCAGAGCATCTCATCTCCAAACCCTTAACTGATTTCATCATCAAACACCTTATTTCCAAATAATGTCTCATTCTAAGGCTTCCAGTGGACAGGAATTTGGGGGAAGGAGACACTCTCCAACCCGCTACACTGGGGTTTAACAGTGGGGTCCCCCAGTCACTCAAGCTGTGGGTCTCCCTCTCTGATGATTTCCTTGCTCTTTGCACCCAACCTGGCCTTCCTCTGTGAATCCTGTCCCTGAGGTCCTAGCCCAGCTGTAGCCAGGCTCTCTCTTCTTCCACCCTCTGCACAGGATGCCTTATGAGTGGGTTGTCCCCATCCTGCAGTCCCCACTGGGAAAAACTGTGAACATTTCAATCTCATTCTTAACCCCCAGAGACTTTGCTGGAAAATAGTTAATTTTGCACCGCTACTCCAAAGTCAGTTTGCTGGGGCTCAAGTGGCAGTGGGGGAGTGTACCCTGTATCCATGACCAGCAGCCTGCGCACTAATACACAGACATTTCTATATATTTTTTAATTCCACAGCAATACTTTGATTAGAGAGCCAATGTGTTGTATACGACCTCAGGGACCTCATTATTTTTCTAACTCAAATAAATACGGCGTTCAGAAAGCAGGGAGGGGTGGAGGAAGGAAACCTCATCTATAAAAACAAGTCAGGCTTTAATGAGCTTTTAAAACTTGCAAAGCCCCCACCCCTCACCCCCGCCAACACATCTATAAACAGAAGATGGCTCTGATGTCAGCTGTGGGGTGGGGGGCAACAGGAAGGGGGCTCAGCTGGGTATCTGAGGTTTGGGTGGGGGGTCCTGGTCAAGTTCAGCAGGAATTGTCATCATTTGGGGGCCTGGCTTGACTAGAGTGTTGGCCTGACAAATACCTAGAATTTCCTTGTTCCCTAGGCCCGCTAGAGCTGGGCTCACACTGGAGTGAGAAGCAAAGAAGAGGTGGTCTTGCTTCATTTTTGTGCAACTGGAAATTCTTCCCCTAAGCCTCCAGGAGAATCTGGGGTGAGAAGATGGAGAAACTGAGGCAGAGCAAAGCAAGGAAGGCTGGGCCACAGGATGTGTACTTGGTGCCTTCCCCAGCCTTATGCCAGGGTCTACTCCCATGACTGGCATGGGGTGGGGGGCTGTTACCAGCCTAAGAAGTCCCCTCAGGAGTTGTGAGGTTGGGGTGGGTGTGGACAAAGTGAGGTGGTGACCTGGGGCTCCCAAAATGGCAGGATGACCTTTGAGTCACTGCCCACGTGCACCCTTTGGAACAGGAACAATGAGGCTTCCCAGAGCATGTAGCAAAGCTATTTCTGGCAAAAAATGAGTTCAACGGGCAGAAATTTCTGCATGATTAAAATTCCAGGGAACAAGACAGACCCAGGACAGCTGGGTAAGGGCCTCAAAAAGAACTCAGGGAACTGGAAGAGGCGGTAAGAGGTTAGAAAAGAGATTCAGGGCTTGGAAAGAGGTGAGTGTACCCAAGAGGCTGATGAGGGAGCAGTGGAGGCAGGCAGATGAGGAGGCACAAAGATCAGAGCAGGACTTCCCCCGCCACTCATCCTACAACAGCGGCCTCATCCTTCCACCCCGCCCTGCCCACGCTAGCTTCCTCAGGGCATTTCTATCAAAACCCTCGTCTGACCCCCTCTGATGGTGTTTGTCATTTGCCTCCTCCACCAGATTAGTCTCCCCACTCGCCCTGGGATTTTTGTCTGCCTAGAAAGGTGGGCAGGAAGCAATGGTGAGCTGGTGAACCAGTGGGGATTTGTAGTGTTTGCCAATATCTGAAAATTTATTTTCACACCTTGGCCAATTTCAGGCTTAAACGTGAGTCACTAAGAGAGTGAATGTGCACCACCAAATTCATATGTTGAAGGTCCAACCCCAAGGTGCTGACATCAGGAAGTAGGACTTTGATAGTGATTAGGTCACAGAGGTGGAACCCTGGGGAATGGGACTTGCGTTCTTATAAAAGGGGCCCCAGAGTGCTCTCACCCCTCCACCATCTGAGGACACAGCAAGAAGATGACTCTAAGAATCAGGGAGCAGCCTCTCCCCTGCTTTAATGTGTTCTCCTGGCCTAAGAAATAAGGAAAATGTTGACCATTTATAAGCCACCCAGTCTGTGTTATAGTGGCCTGAACAGATTAAGGTTGGGGTGGGAGGGGGTGGCCTGAGGGATGTCAGCAGCAGTGTACATGTAGACCATCTGTGGCCAGGGGACCTGGTTTGTACATTTACCAATTTCCATGTTGTAAATCCCCCGCCTTGCCAGTTTCAAGCAGCGGACATGGTGTCACTGAGCCCTGGGCTAGGAACTGTGTGGTCTTGTGAGCCAGTTTGACCAGGTTCGAGGACATGCTGAGTATAATCCCCGGGGCTGGAGTTGGCCCTTTTCCAGTTTTGGCTCAGGGAGAGGAAGAAAGAGGGAATAATAGCCCTTCCTGCCTTCCTGTTCTAGGGCACTGCACTCACTATTCCCTCAGCTTGGGGTGCTCTTCTTTTAAATAATGCAGTCTTCCCCACTGACTCTGAGTTGTACCCCATCCTCCTGCTGGTC
>PVIJ01016551.1:0-32332 GCA_004024925.1 Scalopus aquaticus | reverse complement strand
GACATTCAAGGGATTCAAATAGGAAAAGAAGAAATTAAACTGTCTCTATTTGCAGATGATATGATAATATATATACAAAACCCTAAAAACTCCATAGAAAAACTACTCAAAATAATAGACCAGTTCAGTACAGTAGCAGGATACAAAATCAATGCACAAAAATCAGTAGCCTTCCTATATGCAAACACCCAATCTGAAGCATTATACTTTGACATTGATGGTTGCCACATTTTGAGCTCTATTATGTCTAGTTTCCATTTACCACCATGCAATTAACACCCTTAACTATTTTTACTGCATAGACACATAAAATGAATAAATACTAGAGACTTGATTAACATCTATTTGTATCTAAATCTGGAGTCTTTATACAGGACTTCTGCTAATGACTGTGGTGACAGATATATTAAAAAAAAAAAACCCTATATCAGCAATCAGAGACAGGTGTATTTGTTACAAAGAGCAGAAATGTGTAAGAATTTCTGCAAGACGTAAGCAACAGTGAGGACAATGCAGCTCTGCCCCTGTGAGCATATGCCTGAGGAAAGGGTAGCAATAGATTTAGGAAGAATAGGCCCAGCATTTCCTAGAATAAGGAGAGCTGGAGATAAAGGATATATCTGGCAGTAAGTGAGGAGCCTGCTATGGTGGTTACTCCCAACTCAACTCATTCATCACCGATGATCAAAGGATGAACAAGAAGAAAAGGAAAGAGGGAAGATGGTTTTTATTTATTTCCTTTAAAGAATTATTCATTTATTGTAAGATTTCTATTGAAGTTATTTTTGCATAGAAGAACTGGTGTGTAGGCCAGAGGTGTGGGGGGTGAGAGGATCTACCAGAGACAGAGTGGGAGGAGAACAGGCAGATTCACTGAAATACACTGCTGAGAGGAGCAGTGGGTGAGACAGGAGAGGTCTGCTGTGCCATTGGGAAGCTCCCTGGCCGGGGATCAAACTATCAAACTCAGGCTGTAGAGGTAATAGCACTGAGACTTAACCACTCAGCCTACCAGGGGTGCCCAAAATAGAGACTTTTAAAAGTATATGTTGCATTTCCAATGGAATGCCAAGCAGTCATTGAAAGCTATATAAGATTATTTATAAATACTGAATTTTTTCAAGGTAAAATTTTGCAGGTGAAACAATGATTACAAAAGACATTTTAACATTATAGGATTTCAAGTTTTCAAATAAAATGATAGCAACACAGAAAAAGATTAAAAATATGTGCTACAGAGTAGTACTGTCTGTTCTTATATTAGTGAGAATAAACTTTGTTCTTTATTTTATGCTTCTGTTTTATAATTTTTCTATAAAATACATAATTTATGATAAAATAACATTATTTTTAAAAATAAAGAGAAAAGTAAATTTCATTTCACAATGAAAAAACATCTTTTTTTAATGGTGGGATTAATTTTAATTTTTTTAAATCAATGTATCAATCATTGATGTATCTGTATAACACTGGGAGTACATTTTCATACCTCCATATGTGCACATGCTTCATTCACCCTCCAACAGTACTCCCAGATCAATGATCTATCCCCTTCCTTACTCTATACCTATCTCCCTTCCCTCCACCCTCTCTGGTAACCAGTATATTTTTCACAGTCTAATAATTATTTTTTCTGTACTTTGCCTGTATAAATTCTTTGGTTATTTATATTCCACAAATATGTAAAACCACCTAGTATCTGTCTTTCATTTTCTGACTTATGAAAAGGTATCTATTGTAAGATTTCTATTTAATTTATTTTTGCATAGAAGAACCGGTGTGAGAAAAGTTGCCCAAAGTAAGAGAAATGTATGATTACACTAAAGAATTGCAACAGGCTGTTCAAGGGAAAGAGAATAAAGCAAGGAGAATGCCAGTTCTTGTGAGACTTCTGAAAATGCAGAGGTAATTCATTCAGTTTCTGGTGTAGTCTGTGTATTTTAGTAAATAAGCAAAAAGTCCTGCTAATGTACTTGAAAGTGTAGGGTTTTTGCAAATTGAGTTGATAATGGGTTGAAAAAGGCCAGTAACCTAAACCAACGACTCTCAACTCTTGGCAGACAAAATCAATTGGTGAACTTTTTAAAAATATTACTTTCCTCAGTTTATCTCAGACCAATCAAATCAAATTCTCTGGGGTGAGAACAAAGTAATGTATTTTTTTAAGTTCTGAAGGTGAATATAATGTACAATCAGGATTGAGGATAGTCTAACTCTAAACAACCATCTACTAAAATGGTTGCATATATATGTTTTAATGTGACTTTTCTCATGATAAGAAATTTTTGCCTTAATCTTCTACAAATAGCAAACTCCATAGAATGCTACCATCCACCACTGAGAGTCATATTAGGAGTATGGAGAACAAAAGTGCTATTTAGAGGTGATCAAAAAAAGAAAATCAATGGACCTTAGGAGGCATATTTTCCAATCTGCAAACACATTTGCACTCTCCTCTGTGCCCATGAAGTTCCAGTCAATATGTTTATTTAATTGTACGATGTGTACTGTGACTCTTTCAAACTTCCCCATTTTCTGCATTTAAATGTTCATGAAAAACAACCTACTTCTGTGGTTGTATTGAAAAATTGTAAATGATTCAAAAATATGTTACAATATTATCCTCAAACAAGCATAAGAATTTTAAAATTATCAAAAGCATTTATCAAGGCACATGATAAGTCACATTGCTTTTTATTTGTTTCAAAATACTTTTGACTTAATGAGTGTCATGTTATCTGAGCATTTCAAACTGTTTGGCAGTCAAAATAACTATGATAAACAAGTACAACATGTTCATGTAGGTGACCATAGGTTAGATAGTCTACACTTCCTCAATTAAAGAAAAACATTCTGGAGGCAAATGGTTTCTGGACTAACCAAAACCATTCTTCCTCAAAACCATCCATCCTTGAGGATGTCAGCTGAAGTTCAAATACTCAAGTACCCTTGTGCGGTAAACTAATTCCGTGAAACTTTACAGCTTAAGATGTGGCACAATCCATGTGCCAGGTGGACAGTGGATTGTTTTACACCAGGGGTCAATGATCAGATATTTCAGGAGTGAGGAAGGACATGCTGTCCCTGAAACATCTGCAATCTCTACTTATAAACACTATCTAACAATGATTTAAGATGCTGGGTATTAGAAAGAGCAGGCATCGTGATTTTTTTCTTAGACCATAGCAATTGTACTTAATCATTGGAATGAAGAAAATATGAAATGAATTTTAAAAGATGTTGTATGACCTGCCTGTCTAAACAGCATATTTTAGCACTAGACTTGAAGTATTTATCATAGAATGTTTTGTGCTTGTCTTATTGCAAATTATTAACCGAGATTTCAGTTTTTGAAAAGCTATTGGGAGAATAAAAGAGCATGTCTGTGCATATATTTCAGATATTATACATTTTTATTTGTTCAGTTCCTTTTCTCACTCTAGAAATCTTGATGTAACCAAGTTGAAAGAGGTTTAGAACTTAAAATTTGAAATCAAACAACAGTCAATAATCTTTGTTTTCGCCTTTTCTCCACCAAGCAACTCAAGTTATATTGCTAATGCCATGGCTGGTATTAAATAACAGTAAAGTCTTTATTACAGCTTGCTTATCAACTGAGAAGAGTAAAGACCTAATGCAGTCATACTTCAGGATATATTACCATATGCATCAATCACTGCATCTCCCTTTCTTTAATAACAGAAAATTCCAATGATTCTTCATTAAAATCATTAATTTTATTTGATGAGTCACTATTATTTGTTGAATGATAATGAAGATTATTCACACCACAGAGTTGTCATATGTGTTATTCTGATTCAGGAAACTGCTTGTTACATTTTAATAAAACTCCATATCACACTGTAAATGTGCCCAAATTTCACAACCAAGATTTTTAAGTATTGTCCATATATAGAGAGAGTAGCATATAAGTGTTTGGGTGAAACTTTATCACACAAAATTAAGGCAATATTTACAAAGTAATAAACAAATTAATATATTTCCTTGAGAGGACAGGTCAAGAAAAATTGATACAGAATGAGCAGAAAAGTATGAACTGCTGATTCAGAGTACTTTAAGTTGTTATCCTCCTTACATCCAAATATTTCCCTTTTTATTTGTCTAATCCTGTACTTCAGGAACTTTTCATTATAATAAAAAGGTACATCACAAATGAACAAAAAAAGGCTGAATGCCTGAAGTTACTTTTAGCTATTAGTATAGAAAACCAACCAAATTATGTTCACTTATGTTATTATGCTATGTTATTACATTAAGGAACTTGTGATCTACCTTGGGTTTTTGTTTTATTCCTTAGCTCAAGACCTTAAGAGCCTACAACCTATTTGAAGAAAAACTTGTAACATTTTCACTTAACTACAGCATGTTTCACTTACCTTTAACCACTAACTTGAGAGCAAATTCTAAAATACTGGCCCAACCACTATGGAAAGCTGTATGGCGATTCCTCAAACTGCTAAACATGGAGCTTCCATACGACCCAGCAATACCACTTTTGGGAATCTACCCAAAGGACATAAAAAACACAAATCCAAAAGGATACATGCACCCGTATGTTCACTGTGGCACTGTTCATAATAGCAAAGGTATGGAAGAAACCCAGATGTCCAAAAATAGATGATTGGATCAAGAAGATGTGGTACATATACACAATGGAATACTATTCAGCATTCAAAGAAGATAAACACATGCAATTTGCAATGACATAGATGGAATTAGAGGGGATCATACTCAGCAAAACAAGCCAGAGAGAAAGAGAAAAATATCAAATTGTTTCACTTATAACAGGACTATAGGGAAACCAAATAGGAGAGAGACACTTGGGGGGGGGGTTGGGGGAGGGGAAGGATAAGAGCACAAAATGGAGTAGAAAAGGACACAAAGGACCATGGAGATGGATCACAGGTGAATTGGTGGTGGGTTACCCAAGGGGAATACAAAATGTAAAAGATACAAATAACAATAAAAATAAATATTTTAAAAAATAAAAAAATAAAATAAAATACATGTTTTTGGTTGTCGTAGAGTACAAATTGGATTTACCCCCAATGTTTTATTGTTAAAGTCTTCAAAAATACAGAAAATGTGAAATGATTTTACAATGAACACCCTTAAACTCACCCATACAGAAGTATTTTTAAAAGTTGTGAAATGGGCCATCTATTCTTTTAATGTATGTAATATAATTAAAAGAGAAAAATGCATGTTCACAGACATTTAATTATATCTGGCAATTGGGCATAGAGTTGAGCAGAATGATAAAAGACTATTTAAATTAAAGGAGGATTGAGAGCAATTTATTAACAACTTATAGTTTCATTATGGATGGATCCATATTATTGGTAGTAGAATGATTCAATTATAATTTAAAATAGTATGCAGTTGAAACAAACCATCATTTACACTGAGAAAAGGAAACATTAGATTTTTAGATCTAATCAAAATGTGGTGAAATGTGTATAGAAGATAGCCGATGAATTCAGCTGTGAACTACTATTTTAATGCTGCATTTTCCAAAATGTGGGAACTTTACCACTAGTAATATATTGGTTTATAACTAAAGTCATTATGAAGTGTGTTTTTCAAGAAAAAAAATAAGCAAATAATAGTAAAAATGTAGCACAGGCTACAGTAGAAATTATAAAGGTATTTGTCAAATGCCTGAAATAAGAGAAATATATTAATGATTATAGACGGAGACTTTACCATTATTTTGAAATCCTTCAGACTATTGTAAGTGCTATCCCTTTCTACATATAAAAATCTTATTTCCAGTATTCTCTTATCTAAGCCTTATTTATGTTTCCAAAGATTTTGTTCACAAGTGAAAAATAAAAATGCCAAAAGTCCTATTTCCATGAGACCCCTCAATCTAGTGAATGGACTACTATTGTTTACCAAGATCACTGGGACAAAGTATTTTAATCCTCTCCCTTACTGAATGCAAATCTCTAGTTTGAAAATTGTTTTCTATAACATTACCATCACAACTGTGTGATTTCTAAGCCATAAAAACAGCAGGTGGATACATATGGGTTGTGATTGCTTTGAACATGAAGTTAGTACTGTATCATCAAAAATCTTACATTATTGACGCTTTACTCCCCTGAAGACTATAGGAGTAAATTTCCTCATCTATCATCATGCCATAATAGTCTTTATAGCAAATGTAGAGTCTAGGATAGGTCACTGGATTCATCATGTTCTGCAACATGAACCACTTGAAGACATATTTCCTCAATGAATGAGTGGAACAAAAGATTGAATTCAAACACATGAGTCTTGAATGTGCATATCATTCCAGCATTTTGATATAATTTAAGTAGTTCCTATTTCTGTCCTACCCACCCTTTTCCGTTAGCTTTCATAATCTTCTGGGGCAATGAAAGGGGGGTGGTAGTGGAAGAGGGCAACCAAGAGGAGCAAAGAATTATCCAATCTCATTTGGTAGGATACCACCATGTTACATAGATAATCACACACACAAACTATCACACAAATAATCACACATGCAAGACACGTGAGAGAAAAAGACCAGTCCAAAATCCAATTGTTTTTTAAAATCCAACTATTAGATGTTCTGTTATTTGATTTTTACTAAGTTCTCTATAAAATAATAATGAAATAGATTGCTATGCGGGGTTTCAAATAATTTCCTTTCACACATTTGATTACAGGTCTTCAATCTTCACAAATATCACAGTGATTATGATAGTATAACTGAGGCACATTCTTTTATTATGGAGAGAATATTTGAAATTAATCACAAGTATCTTAGAAACTAAGACTACACCTTCTTCCCTGTATACATTTGTCTACAGCCTAGGAGGACCTAGGATCAAAGTGAAGGTTGCAATTTTTCTTATTTATATATGGAAAAACAACTTTTATAATACTTCTGAATTTTTTAATGTTTTATATTTCATTCAAAAATTAATTTTTAATATAGTCTCTCAGTCAGGATCATATTAACCTTATTAACCTCTAGTACCTTTATGTGGATACTAATGGGCCATGGCTAATGGACCAAAGTTTAAGTAGCCCTGCAATTATTTTGCTCAACAGAGACTAGCCTTTGTAAGAGAAATGAGTATCAAGCTAACAGAAGAATATGGATATTTAAGGAAAAATTGGAACTAAGAGATAAGTTCCACTATACATTCACTATAATTTTAGTTCCATTAATAGACAGAGATCTAGAATTTTACTATGGTTGTAAGTGCAATCATCACACTCAGATACATGTGATGTCAAATGTCATTTTTAGCCAGATTATGTGGTTCTAATAAAAATAATTTAGGTTTCCAGTGATTATTTTTAAATTACTATAATATACAGATGCCAAAATATAAAAGTATATCCTGAAAACTTAAAAAAAAGAGGGAAAACAAACTAACAAAACAAAACAAACTCTTAGATTATGGGAACAATGTGGTGTTCACCAGAGTGGGAGGGAGATGGATGGGGTGGGCAAATAAATATGGTGGTGGATAGAAACTAGAGTTTTGGGAGGATTACAGTGCAGTATATACAGAATTACAATGTTGGGTGTGTGTGTGTGTGTGTGTGTGTGTGTGTGTGTGTATACACACACACACATACATATATATATAATCTCCCCTATATAATGCAGTAAAACAATGCTACTTCAGCATTTTTTTTAAATATAATTCAATAAGATCCACGTGGAAATTTTATATATATATCTCCACAAAAGACCTGAAATCTATGAAATCCACTAGAATATATCCCATTTAGAGGTCCCTGATTAGGAACCCTTAACTCAATTCAATTTGATGAACAGAGGAAGAAACTGAGCTTAATATTAAGTAAAACAAAAGTTCTCAAATTCCACAACTATGCAATTTGATCTTTTCAATAGGAGTCTGGTAGGAAAAAACAAGTTAATTCTGTTCTAAGTTTTGGTCAAGCCAAAGATCTTTATTTTGTCAAATGGTCAGATAAAACTAGATAAATCTCTTTGTTCCCCAAACAGATGAACAAAAAGGGCTGAATTGCTGAAGTTACTTACTTTTAGCTACTGATAAGTATAGCTATTATTCAGGTGGGAATCATTCTTTATTTTCAATGACCAGTTTACTAAGCCCCTTGCAAAGTTTACCTCATCATTTGGGATCTGGATTCATTTTCATCTTATTCCTTTGGTAATCTTACATTATTGACTAGTCATCCTTTCACGTTCCTGCATTTTCAAACTCTTCTTTTCTATTGCATTATTTTCATCAGCATTTAAGCAATTCCAAAATTCTTTTCCTACATTGAAGAAAAAATTCTTCCCTTGAAACCCCTCCCCTGTTTTTTCCATCTATCACTGCAACCCCCTCTGACACTCCTGCTGTTGTGACATCTTCTTACTAACACTTAAATGTGGGTGTTCATCAAGGAGGATTCTTTTCCTTTTTTCTCTTCTTGTTTCAGATCCATTCCTAGGTGATCTTCACATACATGATTTCTTTATATACCAATGTAATTCAAGTAACTTATTTCTGATGGAGTTATAGACTGGTAACCACAGAAGCAAACCTCAGGACAAGAATTTGAATATAAGTAGTTTATTTTGGAAATTATGACAGTATATACCAGTAGAGGGGTAAAGAAAGGGAAAGAACCCACCACTGTGAGACTTAATCCCACTGGGGAGCTCTGGTACATAGTGCAGAGGAGCTCAAGTGGGTCTAGAATATAACATCCCTAGAATCCCCATAAAGAATGTTATACTAGGTGCCTCCCTGGTGGTGCAGTGGTTGAGCGCTGCACTGTGGAGCCATTGGCAGCACGCGGTGCGAGTTCGACACCCAGAGAGTTCGACGCCCAGCCGGGGAGAATCCCACATGGTGCGGCAGACCTCTCCTGCCTCGCCCGCTGCTCCCCTCAGCAGTGTATTTCTGATCTGCCTGTCCTGCTCCCTACTCTGTCTCTGGTGAACCCTCTTGTCGCCCCACGCCTCTGGCCTGTACCCCAGCTTGTATGTATAAATAAATAAATCTTTAAAAAAAAAAGAATGTTATACTAATGACTCTATTTTTTGTCTGATTATAACATTGGTTACATTAATAAATGCAGTGACTTTGAATATGCTATATTACTTTCTTTCCTTCTGTGAAGATGTAATATGTGTATGTATACACAAATATATACATATGTGCATATATATGTGTATATATAATTGGTTCAATTTGATTTAACAGAATGTGCTATATGATCTCAACAGAAAAAGAGAAACTAATATCTACTGGACTTCAATAAATTATAATTGTTATTATTAAATTAACATGTGTCACATAGCTTAGGAGACAGATCCACACCTAATGGAAACATACTGCTCTCAACTTTTAACAGGCAGCTTATCAGCTATACTTATTTAAGAACACATCCCTGGGTCTCGCTACAGCCTTTGTCTCCTGTTTCATAGGCAGCAAATCTTCCTTTTTACACTATTCCATAGTTTCTTTTCTTCTGAATGATCCTCTCAAAACACTTGTCATTTATCTACATCTGCTAAGTCCATTAACCAGTGACAACTGAATGCACACGTGAGGTGGGAGATATACTATATGTGGTTGATAACACTGTGACAAAATAGGAAAAGTCTGAAAGATTATACCTTTTACTAACAAATGTATAAAATCATCCTATCCTCCAAAAGACCACAGGTGTACATAAATCCAGGAACCAAAATAGCTTATTGCTGATGTGAGAATCCCCGTTCAGTATACCAATTTGCTAAACAAATTTTCCTCCTTAAAAGAAGAAATAATAATAGAAGCTAATTCATAGTGTTGTTATATAGATTAAATGAGATTTTTTTTTTAATAAAGCATCAAGCACAGTGTCTGGCACACAGCAAGCTCTTGATACATGTGAGCTGTTGTGAATAATTAGATCTAGTCAGCATCTATCAGCCATGATTTTCTCCCAGGCACATGCCTTTATGTTACTGACAAAGAAGCATCTGCTCTAATTTCCTTTCTCTGCAAAAAAAAAAAAGTAAAGAGAAGGGCTCCCTAGATATGTTCACATATTCCTACTTGGTCTTTCCCAAGTTCCTACTTAAACTTCACCAGAGGTGTTCGATTTCAAAAGGTATGGGTAGCATATGTCTTCCATCTCCCCGACAGGATCCAGTAAACATGGCAAGTGACTCTGTGGAAATCTCTTTCCAAGTGTAGACTTGATTTTTCTTTAAGAAGAGGCTTTATTAGTTCATAACATGGTACAAGTTTTAGGTATATACAGCTTTATATTTTGATATCTGTATATACTACATTTTAATCCCATCAAACATGCATTGATTTGGTCCACTAATTGATTTGGTCCTCTGACAATTGCACACATCTCCCTTCAGTTCAAACATTATCATCATATGCACCTGAAGATTAAAAATGTCCTAAGATTAAGGATCACAGGGTTCAGTGGTAGCCTACAACATGGGCTCTCTGCCTCACTTCATGCTTACTTAGGAGCTACAGATCTAGACAAGAGATTACATCCCTGAGCTCCTGGGGTTATTTTTCTCCTACTTACTGCTTGGTTATAGCAGAGGACACACCCCTTCCCTGCACTGAGTTGAACCCTAGAAAGAGGAGTCATAACCCGGGGTGAAACTCAAATATAATAAGAACTTTCAAATTGCAAATAAAAAGGAAGAATTTTCCCCCTCACATTGATTTATTTAAGTTAGCAATTTTCTTATTGAGTTAGTGTTGGATTTCTTGAGTATGTACTTATGTTCTGAGGTCTTCTAAAACTATCAGCTATGAAAGCAGAAATCTGCTGTTAGCTACTAAAAAACATTGTTTAACAATATTCAGCGTTGCTTTAAATGAGTCATGCCATGGTTCTTCTAAAGGGATAAGTATAATAATTACAAATAGACATACAAATACCCATATATATGTATCCATACATTCTATGTGCATTGCCTAAGTACAAGTGAATGAATATTCATCAGGCGACATATGCTCCTGTGAGACCTCCACACCTTCAGGATGGAAATGCAGGCACTGGGCACTGCAGGTACTCCCTAGTGTGAGTTATGGTTTATATAGTAATTTGCTCAGCTGAGTAGCAGTCTAATGATTTGCAATCAGCAATGCTTTCTCCTGATTCAGCTGATGTCTCAGCTTCTTCACAGTATTCATTAAGTAATTTTTTGATATTTATGTTCCACTCCTGTACTTTATTTTCAAGCACTGTAGTTAACATGTAGGAAATCCATGACAGCTAAGTTTAATCACCCCAAAGAAGAGACTCAGTTCATTACGTATTTGTTTACGCTTTGTTATTTGAAAATGGCCTGGGACTGAATAATGCTTCCTAAGCCAATTTGTTGTGTTGCTGTAATGGGT
This sequence comes from Scalopus aquaticus, assembly GCA_004024925.1. NCBI lineage: Eukaryota > Metazoa > Chordata > Mammalia > Eulipotyphla > Talpidae > Scalopus > Scalopus aquaticus. Next base: position 20,942 of record PVIJ01016551.1, on the reverse strand, counting down.
GTTGGAAAGTAGAAAGTGTGAAAGGGCTTCAGGATCAAGGCAGTGGCAGTGAGGACCAAGGAAGTGAGCTTGAGACCAGATTGGAATTGCCATCACTGCAGTCAGACAGGAAAAGTAAAGAGTTGAAAGAAGTTAATCTATTTCAGCAGATATTGAAACTATCTGTAAAGGAGAGATGAAAAGCATCAATAGTAAACAGATGATGAAGGTTTGGTCGTATACAAAAGAAACTAAACATAGGTGCTAGTCGAATTCTTACATGGAAGTAGCAGCCAAAAAGGGGCAGTTATAAGGTAATTACATTTACATGTTACTTGAAAGTAGATCAATGAATTTCTCAAATTAATATATTTTTTCATAACCCTGGAACTTTGGGCATGCGGCTGCCTTTGCAAAGCTTTCACCATCATACTTTTATGTATCTGGGGATTGTAAGAATACCACTATGCTCAGCACATAGTAAGGTCTTAATAAATTCTAGCTATTGGGCATATGCTAGACATTTTTATTGTCAGAATTCAGAGACCACTTACACCAACACAATGTGAACTGCAAGAATGTTTAGTGATGTTATCACTATATTGGTTTACATTTTTGTTGGAAGATGAGTTTCCTTTGGTTTTGGTGTGGGGTATTGGAAAACGGAACATTTTTCAAATATGTTCACCATGTTAGCAATCAGGCTTTATATTGGGTTGACTAATATCACAATATTTATTTGAATCACAATTTACATTTCGTTAAAGACTGATTTTCATAAAATGATTAATTTATTGAATTATCTATTAAAAATCATGAGTCTAATCAATACATATAAACTTAACATAAAAGGGTTCTATTGAATGTTTTTATCCTACTCATTAGGAGCAAATAGGAGTAATTTTTTTGTGGTTGCGCGTTGCTTCAGCCTGAAGAAGAGATAAGCAAAACCCAAATCCCTCTGAAAAGAATTAAACCAACTCACTAAAAGTAGAGACTGTGACAGTTTCAGGGCCTTACATGCTTAACAGACTTGGTTCAGAAATTGGTATCATTATGGCAACCAGGTATGAATGAAACAGACTCGATTCACTGCTCTTCTGGAAGTTTTAAAACATGTTAGGAGTGTTTTATTTCTCCCAGGATAATTCTATTATCTTAACTATTCTAGATTATAAGCTATCAATAAAACCAGGAGTAGTCTAACAGTGTGTTAATGTTAATTCCATCAGGAAACTTCAGAAGGTGCTGATCAATTTGCCCATGAAAATACTACCTGGAGCTCATTTGTCATTAAAAAAGGATTCTGGGGCAGTGCAGTTTTCCATTTTGACCTTGCAAAAAATGATGAAAGCATCTTGAATCTCCACTTCATTTCTCACCCATTTCAAAATTACATCTTTGCTCTTGGTCTCAGCATTGGAATTTTCTCCCAATCATCTCACTGGGTTGCTTTGTCTCACAGCAGGTGCACATGCTAATAGCCACTGCTGTTGCTAATCCCATCATTTTTCACCTTATTGCTTTGATTTATTACTGTTTTGAGTTTGAATTTGGAATCCATTGTTTATTACATTGCATGCTAATGAGATTTTCTGCCTCAAAGGTGTGTGGCAGCCCCTCCTTTATCCAACTTCTTATGTTATTTGAATAAAGCTGATTTACATTAGCCAATTTTATATGTAAGGACCCCTTTGTGTGTGTGTGTTTTCCTTTTTTTTTTTTTTAACTTTCTGTCTCTACAACTAAGGGCAATTTTTAAAGAGAAAAAATAAATTTGAAAACATGCTCTCGGAATTTTCCCCTTATCATTATACTTTCTAGGAACCACCACTGCCATTGATATTTATGTTATTGCTAATGTATAAGAATAAAACATAAAGTCATTATCAAAGAGCTATATTTCAAAATGAGCTTTCACTAAATGTACATCTCATTTTCATTCCAAAGTAAATTTTTACAATTAAAGTTAATACTAATCATTTGTTCATTTCCAAAAGGAATCGTTTAGCATAGACAGAGTTCTAGCCACTTGTCTAAGTGTTGGGGAATATATAAGTGAAAATGTATAGTTTATGTCCCCAGAGAAGCTAATAGCTCAACAGAGATGTAGTCAAAAAAATGAATATTTATTCTTCAGTGGAATATCTCATATAATAGAGCAGTCAAGGCTTAATGCATAAAAAAGAGGAAGACACACTACTTGGGTAAGTCAAGGAAAGCTTTGCAGAAGAGGTGACATTGGCTTTTGAAAGAGAAATTGAAGTTGATCAAATACACATGTGACTGAGGGAGAAGTCATTCAATCAAGCAGCAGGGTCAAAGGCAAAGGGATAAGAAAATAGGGCAAATTTGGGGAATCGGAAGTAGTTGGTGTGGTAGTATGTGATTTGAGGGATATTAAATTAAGTTGAGAAGTTTAAAAACTGATCATGAAGAATTCTGTATTGAATTCTACAAATATTTGTTCTTTATAAGTTTAATATCAAAAGACTAACATGGGGAGATAATTTTAAGTGTGTATCCACAGAACCCACTACCGCAAAATTCTACCTCTATAGCTTGAGGTGGCTACAAATCCTTCTATGTTGTGTTTAGACCACACCACAAAAAGCAGTCTTTGAAGAAATCTGAGCAAGCAAGGTAGTTACTTAATCAGAATTGCATGTTGAAGACTTTGGTAATATTGCAGAAAACGCCAAAATAACTATTTGATCAAGTCATTCAAACTACTGATCAGCACAATAAAAATATTTGCCAAGCTCATAGGCCAACTGAGCCTGAAAGGTGACCCAATGGTCTTACTAGGAACTATTTTAAAGTATTTCTCTGAGCTTATCATTCTAGAGAACAGTGTTATTGTTTGCCTTTGGAGTTTCTTCAGAACACAACACAATTTTGAGATCTGATGGTTTATGTTCCAGAGTTTATCAGTAACTTCAATTAGCTCCATATTTATGTTAACTAAAATTAAGTATTCAGCATTGGAAATTATTGGCTTAAGTTTGTTATTAATCACTTTGCCAGTAAATTAGTAAAATACATATCATTTTCTACAGATTGTTAAGTTGGGAAACCCATGAGCTTTTTCTAGTCATATCTGATTTTTAAAAATGCCTCTCTTCACTTATGACATAAGATAAATTTCTATATGAAAATATTTTTTATATAGTACCTCATTACACATCCCACTCAGATCTTTCTATGCTATCCAAGGTTTTTCCATGTAACTATAGATTAAAAATATGATTTCTTTATTAACCACAAAGGGTCATATACAGTATATAGAGATCCTAAGTAACACAATTAATCTTTGACCCATGGTAGAATTCTCAAGGTTTGGAAAATGAACAACAGTCCTGGGGTCCCTAAGACTCTTCCAAGTATTCTGAATTATTTTTCTCTTCCAACTTCATATCTGTGCAAGGCTGGACTTTCTTCATATGTTTCAGTGAAGACATATATCTAGCAGATTGAATGCAGGAGCAATATAAGAGCTCAGTTATCTTCTATTAAGTGAAATTTTAAAGGGTTTTGCAAAAATGTAAAACAATGCCATTTTTATTCATTATTTTGCTTGAAAAATGCAGTTATTTTTCATAAAATGAATTTCGTGATTGTATACTGTGTATGCTGTGCTGCTATATTTTAAATAAATTTCTAATATGGTAAATATTGATATAGCCCAAAAAATCAAAGCTCTTTGGGGTCTTCAATAATTTTAAGAGTGTAATGGGGTCTTGAAACCAAAAATTTTGAGAAACATCAGCCTATATAGAAGATTCATGAAAATTTATGAATGTTTGGTATTCATATATGTATGAATGGTAGCTGTCAGTTCATTTGAGAAATTTAAATTTGACTTGTTTTTTGAATCAAATTCTCTAAACTTCACTTCTAAAGTCTATGTCTAGTATAACATGCTGTTAAAAATTCAAGTTGATCAAAAATGCCTAACCCTTTAAAGAAAATTATTATTTTCTTGCAGGGAATTCACACATGTGCATTGATATATGCTTGTATGTGTACATGAATACTTGTATGTATGTATTTTCAGTATAAAGAGATGAGAATCTCAAAGGGTTGGGATAGCAAAAATAAGATTTCATGAATTTCTTACTAAATGGATGTGTTATTGTTCTATGTGGCCACACCAGTCCATGTGCCTTTTTTAAAGGCATTTCCTGCCCCACAGTCTCCTAAATCTTTTGCAATTTTGCTACATATGTTTCCTTCTCTGTTTTCTTCCAAATGAATATCTTTGTTTACAGTGATTTTTAGAATATATATTTAGATATTTAGAAAACATATTTGCTGAATGGAGAGATAGTTTTTCGAATCTATGGGTATATGTATTTTCCTGATCCAGTTTCTAATTTCTTAGTATCCTTTTGCATCATTTCTTAAATTTCACTGGGATTGCTTTTCAATTTAAATGTACAGATTTTATTAATATATTATTGGTTTCTCCCTCCTGCAGATCATTAATGAAGATGTTAAATAAGACCTGACAAAACACCAGGCCTTCAAACTCTGCACTAAAACTCTTCCCTTCCCTTTGATATATTGTCATTTATTGGTGCCCTATTCCATTTATCATTACTGGCTAAGTTTCAATACGTACAGCAGTTTCATATCCAAGCCAATTTGAATTAATTTTGCAAGTATGATTTTGTGATGTCTTTATAAAACTATTCACTGAAATCAAGAAAGATCACTTGCATCTTTCTAGGGAAATATTTCCTTGCTAGTTGTATAATTGCATAACATTTTCCCCTCCTCGAATCCTATGCCTCCTCTATACCACCTTCTGCCACTATCCAAGTTCTCCTTTTGATGAGAACAATTTGTTCAGCCTGCTTGGTTAATGTCTGCAGTTTGTCATCTTCAAGTTGCTCAAATAGCATACTTCTTCACACTTGTAAACCTAAGCTTTTTGATTGTCTTTTCCTGGTAGAGACCTAAGTCTTATTGTTCTCATTTTCTTTTCATATTTGTATGAAGAATTTTGGAGTCACTGTTACTCATTTTTAGTATATTCTATGATACCCATATAGTATCCTTGACTAGACTCTTGTTCCCTCAGAACCTTACTGCCATCATTTCCTCAAAAATGTATTCCTTGATTTGTGGGGCTTTCTTGATAGTACAGTGGTCTGTGGCAGCAACTGTCACATAGGTAGATATATCTGATGCCAAGATTAAGATTGAGATTCAGTTTCACAGGTCTCATTGCTAAATTTGAGGGTTGAAATCCCCAAACTAGGTCCTGTCTTATTAGGAAATTAGGGTATATGATAAGTAGTCATAGAGGAATAGTTGACAGTGGGAGAAAGCCACATCCCTTTGCCCAGAATCCGTCTATGGGAGAGTAAGACAGCAGCTCTGTAGATATCAGGCACATTAGATTTCAACTTTAAAAGAGGTGTCCTGTCTGTTTTCAGAAATGGCAATGTTGTCTTTTTGGTAAGTTTGAGCATCATCTTTGTAAATGAAACTATCCCTAAAAAGAGTAAAATAATAGTTGATTAAAGATTACTATGAATGAAGCCTTAATTCCTTGAAGGGGTCTGTATACCAAAGGGACAGGGAAAGCAAATGAAGAACAGAGATGGTGAGATGTGGGAAGAAGGGTGGAATCTGAGGTTCAAGACATGTTTCTGCAAAAGCCAGTGTTCTGAACAGTAACATCCAAGAAGGTCTTCAAGCAGAAAAGGCACCTTATTTGAGGAAAGTTAAATAACATGAAACAATGAACAAGAAATAAAATGGTGAAACAAACTGATCCCCAGTGCTAGTCTACAGAATGTTATGAGGGAAAGGATCAATCATTCACTTCTTCCATCATTTAGTATTTATTGATCAACATTTTAAAGCATCTTTCATGTCCCAGGTATAAAATCAGAGTCAAGAAAAATACAAAGCTAGTACTAAGAAATCAGACCTTGCCTTAAGGTTTTCCACAATATAATGACATTGCTAGCAAAGATTAGAGTTTGAAATATGGACGATATTTCAGAAATGTCAGAGAATCAGGCAACTACTCAAAGGGCTGGAAGAACAGAACACTCTATTCTTCCATACAGGTGCTGGAAAGGAGGAAGGAGGGGGCATCAGTGAGGATGTAGCCTCATGGAAACTGCTTGCTGGCCTGATGCAATGAAATACAAACACCATGCTTGATGGAAGTAATCCAACTCTGCTTAAGGTCTTAGTTGAGCAAGAACAAAAGGGACAATGCTTTCTTTAACTATCATTTGTTATTATAGAACCCCTGAGGGGGTAGGAGGGGGAAGCAGTCTGCAAAGACAAAGACAGAATCAAGTTATGCTAATATTGATTTCAATTTAATTGCATTGTAATGAGAGACTATAGTGACTGTGTGATGGTCTGTCCAAGGAATTTTTCTGCTCGGAAAATATACTTGACCTGCCTACAAGACCCTAAAAAAGCAGTCATTCAACTAATTGTAGGGAACTGGTGAAACATGCCCAGTTTCTTGGTCCTTTTGTTGGAGTGATGCTGAGGGGTGTACTAAATTGTCTACCAGTTTTTTATAGGACCTGATGTCCCCTTGTGGTCAAGTCAAGTAACTGATTTGGTACCTCACATTCACTGGCTGGCCTCCTTTCCTTCCCATACTCACTTTCTCATTTCTCTAGTCTTTTGGGACCACCTTTTAAAGAACTCATTAATACCTACATGCTTGTTCTCAGTGTCTTCTTCTAGGGGAACCCAAACAACACAGATACCATTATTGACTTTTGTATCCTTATTTGCCAATTATGTTTAAAAAAGGCCTGCCTACATGTAACTTCTTTGGGTCTTTCCTCAACTTGCCCACAGTTAAACGATTATCCAACTTTTTTTGTTCCTACAGTATTGTACTCTATTATGGCAATTATTGTTATTCGAATTAATTGAGTAACCAGTTGTAGTATCCCTCTGTTCCTCAACCTCTTGAGAGAACTGATTCAAACCCTTATTCTTTATGTTAGTATTATAAAGGCCAACGACCTCCCCAATAAATATTTTTACTACTAAGGAACTTAGAATTTGACAGGTTGCTTCCAAGTTCAGTAAATGCTGAACTCTTGTTCCCTACACTGCAGCTTGTGGTTGTTCCTTTATGTCCATTTTAGCCTTACCCTATATCTTGAACCCAGTCCTTTCTCATGATTTCCACCAAAAAAATGGGGGTAAAGTGGAGGAAGAATACCACTGATACTCATTCCATTCAGAACAATTTTCTAAGCATAAATGCTATCCCCGATATCATTCTAGGATGTGAGGGAAATGAATAGACTGACAGTGTCCCTGTTTACTATGGTCAGACTTATTTTAAATACCATGTCCTGTTCTATAGCAGTGCTACAACTGATCTAAAATATGTTTTCCCATTTATTTAGTGATTCATTTACCAAGCATTCATACATATGTACTGTGTGTCAGACTACAGAATACTGTGTGTTGGACTACAGAATAAATAGTTCCCTGCCCTCAAACAACCATTGCTATTCAACAAATACAAAACACTCAGTTATCATCAGAAAAGCCTAGGGTGAGGAGGACCCCATTATCCATCCTCTATAATTTAGGGATTAAAGACCTAGCCCAAGTTGGTGGATGACAAAGAAGAGGGCTAAAACTCCAGGCTACCAAGACAGAGCTCAAGAAGGCCAATTAATAATTAAAGACCAGGAAAAGGGTTCTAAGAGTCACCCCGGTAACACCAGTGTATTTGGAAGACAGGCTGGAGGCTGAGAAATGAGAGCATAGCCTGTGGACAGGTGGGTGGGTGGCAATATAAAACCAAACCAAATAAAACTCACAGTCTTCCAAGAGCAGTTGCCAGAACAGAATGTTGAGTGACCCAACAGCAGTGACCCGGTGGCCCTAATTCCCCAATCCTTGTTATGAGTATATTCAGCCCATCATTTTTGTTGTCAAAGGCTTGATTAAGACAACTGATTATGGTATCATCAGTTCCAATATAACTGCAACAAGGAACTTATTGGCAATCCTGCTAATTGGGTAATTTGGAATATACTTGAATAGGTCAAACCTGAGATACTCTGATTAGTGGTTTGTGCCTTTCCTATTCAAGTTGTAATCATTCTCCTCACTCAGAAGAATGATTGTCCTTGTGTATAATAATGAGCCAGTTGATTTTCTCTTAATTGAGCTCATAGTGTAACTGGACCCCCTAATTCACTGGGAGTTGGCTCTCAGCTCCCCTTTCCTTTGGTTAGAAGACACCAATACTTTAGCAAGCATTGTAGTATTCTTTTATGCTTCATGAATCTTGCTGTGTCCATGATACAGTATACATTCTCTGAAGAAACTTGAGACTACTACATAAGTATTAATCTTAAACTATGCTGAGGTCATGCCTTACCAAGCTCACTGCATTTTTCTCTTTGACCCTCTCTTCTCTGTCTGAACTCTACTTTGGGAGAACATACACTCCCCCAATGATTAAGTTCTTTCCTCTCTTAAGAATACATTCCTACCTTTCTCTTCCTTTCTTCCCCATTTCTTTCCGATTAGTAACTTAACCTCGACATGAAAGTAAATATTTAACTTATACACTTCTTGCAAATCTTTAGTAACATCTGCTGTTCAGTTGCTGTCTATAATTCTTTAAATGTTTGTTTTTCTTATTCAAGAAATCCATAGACACTATAGAGAATGACACTGTGAAAAAAATAAACAAGTGTGATTACTACCCTTTTATAGTTGTTTAAAAGTTAGTTTTCTATGACTTATCAAGTTAATAAATTATATTTATGTGAGAATATTTAAAAATAAATGGAAAATAATATACTAGTTCAGCCCAACTTAAAATACAATTGACTTCTGAGATCTGTATAATAGAAGGGAAAAAATGCTCTTTAGTATGAAGCACCTGAATTAAATCTAGTATTTTCTTAGTAAATGGAAGGTGGGTAGGCTTTCCATCTTCTCAAAGTTTGACTTCCTTCATTGTAAAAGGGGAATAATACTAAATAACTCCACAGAGTTCTCTAAAAATCAATGAAGTACTATACACAAGAAAACTCTGTAAACCAGAAATGTTGTAATACTCAAAGTACGTGTACTATGTATACTTAACATGGCTGTTTCTCACCCCTCAAAAAAGTATTTGGTAAATCAGTGAGTTTCCTGATATTTCTGTGATGACTGCTCTCAGTCTATCTATCCTCAAACTGCTATTAGAACTACTTTCTGTAAAGACCAAAATCGTCATATCATCAAACACTTCAGCAAACTTAGGCAGCTCTCCACTTGCCTACACCATCTGAACAGAAGCAGCATGTGAAGATTTCCAGATCTGGACCAATGTTCCTCCCTAACCAACCTACTTGACTGTGCTGAATTTTGTATCACTCCATTTACGCATCAGACCTTCATAACTTCCATCTATTTTCTTCAAACTGGAATGGTTCCTTACCCAGTATCTTCAGGTTAGCAAACTTCTACCCAGATCAAAGATTTCTTCCTCATTTTACAAACATTTAGTGAACCAGGAAGATTTCAACGTTAACTGCTCCACTTTCCTTATACAAAGGATTATGTTAGTATCACTAGCACTTACCAGCGTCTACTACAATTTCTATGAGTGTGTTATCTATCTCCCCAAACAGACCATGAGTTATCCCAGTACCAGAAGCAGGAATGTTCTCAGCATATAGTTCAAGTGAATGAATGGTTAACTCTTTTATTCCTTCTCTGGTTGGTCAGTATGCTCTGATCAAACTCAACAACTTGGATTTCCCTTTGCCTGTCTTGACTATAGACTGAACTATCTATATTCTTATTAGTGGTACATTCTGACATCTGGAAGCCACCTTGACTCTGGAAATCAGTAACTTATGTCTTCACCCTTAAGTTACCTAACAAAATGTTGACCCACTGCCTTTCCTGATATTTTATTACTTATTACCTATTTAAGAAAGTGAACTGCATCTCTTCTGCTACCCTTGAAGTTGCAGTGATACTATCCAAATGTAATGATGATGATGCAGGGAATAGGGGGAGCTGATTTTTTATGAGTGTGTCTACCATGAACCTTATGAAAGAAAAAAATTTTTTTTTCTCAGATACAGCTGGAAACTGTGACTCATATAGATCAAATAACTTAGACAGGTCCACATAGTTAAATATGTGGCATATGGGATTTTTAACCCAGTTTTATCTGACCAAAAGTGTTTTGCTTTTTTAACTCTACCATATTGTTTGACAATATACAGGCTCATGCTTCATTTCCAAAGGCTCATATTCAGGAACGCTAAAGCTAGAGCTGTGATTTGGGGAGTAAAGGTTTACACTTGTCTCATTTGACTATGAATCTATGACCTTAGTATGAAAAAAAGACATTAAGAAGTTGCAAATCAATTTAAAATAAAGAATCTAGCCACAAAATCATGTGTTGGTAGTATTTTGTTAATAGTTATTTTGCCTTCCCGGCTTCTAGTTTATCCAGTGTTTTAGAGTAAATATGATATAAGAATATAAAGGTCACTTCAAACAAAAAACCATAAAACTTCAGTCCCTCTGCTTGAACTTGTAAGTTCATGATTTTATCTCCCTTCTGGGCAAGAAGGAAACTTTTGTTTTCATTTTTATTAAAAATAATAATTATGGATAAAGTGATATAGTTTTAAAAAATTGACTCTTATTTCATCTTTGGAATTTCCCACCCCAGCTTGGCAAAATATGACATAATGATATGAAAGAAAGAAAAAAAAAAACACTTAAGTATTTGAGGCCAGAAGTTAATTGAATAAGACCTTGGATTCTGATGAGTTTGTGTTTTATGGTTGATTAACTTGTTTTAATACCAAAAATGCTTAGGAAACCCAATTATCATGCCACTTAATCTGAGTTATTGGCTGATTTTTGCTGGTTTCTGGATGTCTTATTGACTAAATTATATTTCCTACTATGACTTACAAGAAAAACTGAGGTTCAGTTTCAAAGAAAAATTTAGGTTCAACATATGAACAATTGTCTAAAATCAGAAAGATTAAATCTTTAAAGTTTTAGCTCCTAAAACCTAATTACAAACCTTAGTCTGTAATTCCAGTTACTAATTTCCTTCTGGCCCGAAGAATAGGATTGATTGTGTGAGAAAATTAAGGTCCTAATACTTTTCTATAATTGACCCGCTTTCTACTAGTATGGCTACCATCACCTATTTTATTTTATTTATTATTTTTGGTCTTTTTACTGCAGTCAAAATAAAGACATTGAAGTCAGCTGCTTGGTAATAATAAAGATATCTCTCATTAATCATAACGATATCTTATTCTGGAGTCACACTGTAAAAAGCAATTCGCCATTGGCATGTATGTAATACTGGTTCAGTCTCTGACCAAGAAGTACTTACTCATATGTAACATGGTCATTTTTCTTCAATTGCTGAAAAGAAGCAAAAGAGGCATCTAGAAATGCCCCCCCAAAACAACTGGAATGTTGTAGATGAGCCTTTGAAACAAGGATTTTTAACTTAAACTGAGTTCCATACCTCTCATTCCATAGTTGCTAGCAAAATTACGATGCATATTTTTCAGGTGAGACATTCCATAAAATCTATGAGAGTCTCATAGATGAAGAGTGAATATTCCTAAATTCCTTAAGCTTCTAGCACATATATTTTTCTGAGACACTGGGGAATCCTTTGGATCAAGAGCGCTAACAGATAAAGCAGAGGAAGAATGAACCATGACTTTTTTCCCCACACCAGAGGAGGCAACATTGGACCATACCTTTCAAGCACTATTGTAGGAAAATGAGTTGGCAAATTGACTGGAGTAAAAGTAATGTTCTGGTCAATCCTTAGATTTACCATTGACCAGATAAGTAATGTAGAATCCTATGTAGGGTAGTTCTTCTGTCTGCACTATCAAATTGTTAGGAACAGAGCACTAAAACTGTTGAGTTATTAAAAATGAGTAACTCTTCAGCCTAAAGGAAAAATGAAAGGTTGACATTTATAGAAAAATGGAAGGAGTTTGAGGGAATTATGTGTAGTAAAGAAAATCAGAATAACAAAAACAAATACTGGACATTTTGATAGTGAATGAGTCAAGAAAGCAAAATGCATATAAAAATTAATAACAAAAAGATGTTCCTGAAGTTAAGGTAGAGGGAGAAAGGATCAAAAGGACATAAGGGATGATGATAGGAAAAAATATAAGAGCGCTGGGGGAAAATAATAAAACCATTGAGTTACAAAGATTTGTGGATTTAACCTGATTCATGTATTCTACAGATACTTAGCTGAACATCTGCAACATGTGAGATTAAATGCCAAATACTAAAGATACGGTGGCTAAAGAAACACACATTAAAAGGGGAAAATAAGCAAGACTTGACTCAGACAAATTTGCAGGGCATTATAATAAAATAGTTCAAAATTTTTTGCTTTATTAATCATCAATTTCCCAAAGTCATATGATTTTAGAGCTAGATGAAAACTTAATGTTTACCTAGTCATTCCTCTTATTTTCCAATAAAGAGACTAAGGACCCATTCAGTTGAGATGGCAGTGCTAGAACTGAATCTGACATTTTTCTTCATCTGGCACATTTATCAGTCCACTGTTTTAAATTGTGATTATACTACCTGTCAATATTCCTTTTTACTTGAATGACCAACCAGTGTAGAAGTCTCTGCACACAACACCCCAATTCCTAGATGGCAATCTACAATCCTTTGATCCTTCCTCTGAACATTAAGACTCCCATCCCACACATCAAGATGGAAGATAATTCAGAATTAATTGTAAGTATACAGGATGACACAAGATGAGAGCCCACTGTGGGGTAACCAGGAGAGCTCTCAGGCTTTTCCGCCCCCCACCACCCAACCTTGGGGATGGGCCTCTGCAGGCCTATGTGAGGCGTTACTTAGAGTAGCAAAGCCTGGGTGGCTTATGGGGGTGTGGCTTAGAGTAGGGTGAGGCGTTACTTAGAGTAGCCATGAGAATGCGCATGAGCAGAAGGAGAGAGCAGAGGGAAGAAGCAGCAGCACACAGAGGGCAGCAGAGACAGCACGCTGCAGGAAGGGCCCCAGAGAAGTTGAAGATTAGGCCTCCAGGCTAGGCCTCCTGGCCCCCTGGCCTTGCCACCTTGTATATAGTTGCCAGAGTTTAAGAGTTATAATAATAATAAAGGCCATAAAAAGCCACCAAGGGCTCCAGGACTCCTTTATACCCATCTGCCTATCCATCATCAAGAACCTGCCTAGTGCCAGTTCCTGCTGACACTACACCCACCAATTCAAAAGTGAGAATAATTTCACTGTTTAAATTCAGTCTTTGCTCATAAAAAAAAAAAAGGAGTTTCCCTGGCTCTTTAAAATCATAGTCTCAACTGGTCCACTCGTTCATGATGTCACATACAGGTTGACGTTGTCCGGGCAACTTGGTAAACATACTGCTTCCTCCATTGTTTAATTCCCTTCCCTGAGTAAGATCCTTAGGCAACCAGGCTTCATTAGTTCAGGTGCTAGCCTCAGGGAACTACTTGTTTTAATTAGAGGGATGAAATGGCATTTTAATTGTGCACAATGATTAATAAACATGCTGAGTTCTTGCATAATGATCTGCTGCTTGAAGTACTTTTCCCCCATTCTTGATATCTACATCCATTAACTGATTGTTATCCAGGTTGAGAATGATCAAGCTTTTCCTCCAACAAAATTGTACATTATCTGTGCTTTAATTTTTCTGCTAATCATAATTATTAGGGATGAATCCCATTTTTTTTTTGTAGTAACAGAGACCAGACTAACGCAGGGAGAGCTTACAAAATAGTGCACAGTCTTATGTAATTTGATTCACTGAACTTCCTTGTAAAAGGGTGATAATGATAAGACTGACTTGACAGGGCTGCAAAGATTAAATGAAACAATGCATGCAAAGCACTTAGTAGAGTGCTGGTCCAGAGTAACGTTAGCTGCCGTTATCATTAGTAGCATTTTTGTCATCATCATTATCATTAACTTTTCATCCTAATCATCAACTTCTTCATCACTTTCATCGCGACCATCATCTTGGTCAAGATTAGGCACTTATATGAGATGCAGATTAGACAATTTGAGGTCATGATGTCCACTATGTCACATCTAAAGGATGGAAGTTGTTCAGGGAATTTCTCGATTTCTTCATTATGTTGTATGAAAATAGATTGACATAGCTTATAGGAAATATGTACAAAAAAGGTCATGTATCTTAAAGGCATAAAAGTTTCTTGGAAGAGCAATAAAATAGTAGGTGGATATCTGAACTTTACTGAAAACAATACCAGAAAACTGATTATAAACTGACTTCTCCTATAAAGTGCAGGTGCTTGGATGTGTAATAGTCTTTTAAGTCGCTATTATAATTTGGTAAATGCTTAAAACATTGAAGCTCCTTCCCTTAATGCTGGTAGTAACAAATTATTTTCTTTTGTCTCTTGTAAACTGTTCCTCAAGGTCATATATCAATCTCCAAGTCTTCTTCTTTACTTCATTTTTGAAGGAATAATTCTTGATGAAACCCAAGGCAGCTGTCACTATTCACTATTTGTAAGTGGCTATTGTGGTGTTGGATATTATGTTAACTAATCCCATTCCTTAAATTGAATTATTAATGACAGTATTTAAAAATCAGGCTAGGTGATCTACTGATCTACTTACCCTTATATTTTGATATGCCAGCATAACTATGCACTAATAAAATGCATAGTTATTATGCTTCCAGAAAAGGATTGGATCTGAGTGAACATTGCAGAAACTAAATGTAGAAAATGCCTTCAATCCCCCCAGATGTTAAAAACTTCATGGAAATAAGTCTGCCTCTCTGAAGATGTTTTTCTGTACACAGGTCATTATAGCTCAGTGAAGCAGATATGATTGATTACATGGGCCAAATTTTACCTTGCCTCCAGGGCACTCTTAATTCTTGTTGTTAGTTCCTTTAAGGGCACACAATTGTATGCAAGAGTCAAAGGGGAGAGGTGAATGAACTCTTTTGACCATGGCAGAGCATAAAAGAAGGTTTTAGAATCAATGCTCAACCTGAAATATCTAGGACAGGAGGCAAGAAAACGATTACATTTATTTTGTCTTTTCATTTCCCGAGCAAGTAAATCTTTAAAATCATTTATCTAACATTCCACTGAAATATAGCTACCCACTAAATAGAAGGGTTAAAATTAAAAATATTGTTCATATATTGGGTTATTGAGAGTGAGAAGGAACACAAACTGTCCTATACTGCTGGTGGTATACACTACATTTTACCAGTATACAATGGTATAACCTGTTTAGAAAACAGTTCCATAGGTTCTTAAAAAGTTAAGCATGCAACTATCACACTTCCCCCAGCACCTTCCTAAGTATTACCCTGCGAATGTGAAAGTATATGTCCATAAATAGACTTATAAACAGACATTCATAGAAGTTTATTTGAAATAGCCAAACATTGGAAACCAAAATGCCCCTCAACAGGGGAATAGTAAACAAATATTTGCACATTCTACAATATAATACTTCTCAGCCAGAAAGAATAATCAACTATTGATGCATGCAGTAAAGCAAAACAAAACAAAACAAAACCTCAAAATAATTATGTTCAAGGAAGAAGCCTGACAAAACTATAATCTACTGAGACAGAAAACAGAGTTCTGGTTGCTGCCGAGGAGTGGAGGGTGGGAGGGACAAATTACAAAAGGGCATGAGGAAACTTTGGGGATGATGTATGCTCATTAACTTAATCATTATGGTGATGTTGCCAGGGGTGTATACATACACAAAAGCTTTCAAATGGCACACTTTAAATATATACACAATTTATTGAATGTCAATTGTATTTCAAAAAAGCAGTAGTCAATTAATCAATAAAATCACTTAATTGAACAATTTTGAGCATAGTATCTGTGCTAATGGGACTACTGAACAGGAAGGATTTTACTTTGAAAGAGTCATAACAGTGTATTAAACTCTGGTAACATATATTTCTAATATAAGCTATCTATTCTTATATAAGGAGATGGGTTCAAAAACACAATGTCCTTATGCAAATACAGAAATAAGCAAATATATTGAGACTTTTCTCTATTAAACAGCTATAATATATGCTTGTATTAAACTCTTAATTGTTTAGGGTCTCTTAAATAATTCTCCAATAACATATTAAGGACATATTTTTTTTTAATTTCTTTTTTTCCTTTAATTTTATTTAATTTAAATCCCTTACATTATGTATCCCCCATAAGTTTCCCACCACCAATTCACCAGTGAACCAACACCATTGTCCCTTGTGCTCCTTTCTCCCTTATTTTGGTCCCTCTTCCTCCCCTGCACCCCTGCAGAATGTCCCTTATTTGTGGTTGCCTGCTAATTTTTGTTTTTGTTTTTGATTTGTGTGCTATTTTCTTCCTCTGATTTCTCATTTGGCTCTCTTATATTCCTCCTAGAAGTGATACCATTCGATATTTTTCTTTTTCCTTCTGACTTATTTCATTGAGCATGATCCCTTCTAGTTCCATCCAAGTCGCTACGAATTGCATTAGTTTATCATTTTTGATTGCTGTGCAGTATTCCATTGTGTACACGTACCACATATTCTTGATCCAGTCATCAATTTTTGGTCATTTGGTTTGTTTCCATATTTTGACTATTGTAAATAGTGCTGCAGTAAACATAGGTGTGCATATACTCTTTTGGATTACTGTTTTTTGTGTCCTTTGGGTATATTCCTAGGAGTGGGATTGCTGGGTCATATGGAAGCTCCATTTTTAGTTTTTTGAGAAGCTGCCATACAGCTTTCCATAGAGGTTGGACCAGTTTGCATTCCCACCAACAGTGTAGGAGCGTTCCTTTTTCTCCACACCCTCGCCAACATTTGTTGTTTTCTGTTTTTTTAATGTATGCCATTCTTGTTGGTGTAACATTATTTTTTAAAATTTCCTCTCCATTTTTGAAGAGCTTGTACAGATAGATTATTCTGAGGAATGCAACTTTAATACCTTACCTATGGCTGCCTGTCCAATGCCTTAGCATAGCAAAGTGAGTCCATCCTGGGTTTACCTCATAAATGAATGCTTTATTACCAATGGATCCTTTTTTCACATGATTTATGTTTGATCTTTGCAACTTCATATGGCATTTCTTCCGATACTTCTGTAGATTTTACAATGTTCAGGCATTGGAGACTAGTTCAAAAATATTCATTTAAGACACATCTACATTTTCTTTTTCATTTTCATCAGCACAGGGAAAGTTTACTAAGGAAAGGGGAAAAAAAATGGAAAGAGAGACGCCTGAATAGACACAGGTGGGCAGAGAACTGCCATGTCTACATTTCCTTTCAAAATACCCAGGTCCTCGAAACATAGTCCATAATAAAATGTTTTTTGAAAAAAGATGGTTTCTCAAAAGTTTACTAACTTGGGGGAAATAGGCCACTTAAGCATAACACAGACTGATATTTATTCATATAACTGTGAAACCAGAATCACAGCTACTTATAATATATTACTACTAAATTTGTATTATCCATTAATACCTTTTAATAAGAAGAACTAAGTAGATTATAATAATTGAAGTGCATGGCTCTACTAATTGATTATTTTAATGCCTTTCTGTCTTTGTCAGAACTCAACACATGTATTGAGTGCTTACAAAATAAACAATAGTTTAAAATTATCTCATGAGGCCTCCCTGGTGGCATAGGGGTTAAGTCTCAGTGCTATCACTCTATCAACACTGTGGCCTCAGTTCAATCCCCGGCCAGGAAGCTAACCCACATAGGGTGCAACAGACCTCTCTTGCTTCACCTGCTGCTCCCCGTAGCAGTGTGTTTCAGGAGATCTGCCTGTTCTGCTCCCCACTCTGTCTCTGGTGAATCCTCTGAACCTCCCTGCACCTCTAGCCTACACTGCAGCTCTATGCATAAATAAATAAATAAATCTTAAAAAATAAAATTATCTCAGTGGTAAGAAAAGAGAGAGAGAAGGGAGGGAGGGAAGATAGGAGGATGGGAAGGCTGGAAGGAGGAAAAAATAAGAAAGAGGAGAGGGAAGAGAAATAAATGGTATCTGTCTATAGTTTTTAACTTTGTTAGTTACAACATGCATTTTTTTGGATTAGTTTAGATTCTCTAATTTAGTTCTCAATCTCGACCACATATTTTAGATTCACTTGGTATCTCGAAAAAACTTTTAATATCTGGATCGCACTCCAGCTTATCTGAAAAATTTCTGACAGTAAGGTCAGGACTGATGACTTTAATGCAAAGAGAGATTTAAAAACACTGTCTTAAAAGGAAAGGACTGGAAATTGATAACAGAAGTGCTAGAGCAGCCCCAATCATCTTCTCATCAGACTTTGATGTACCCTAGATGTCAGTTGTCCTCTCATTCTCTGGTCATTTTGTCTACCACATCCACCATGATTCACCTTTTGACATCATCTCTGATTTTCCCCCAGCCCATGCCCTACTCTCAATAAATCCAGTATGAAAAGAAATCATCGCACACAATGAAAACTTTGCTGAAGATGGAAATCTTGCAGAGGACTCAAAACAGGGATTTTATATTACACACTCCATAAGCCACGTGACCTTTACCTTTCTCCAAAGCCCTGTCTCCCTTATTGCAAGTCAGAATTTTCTTCCTACTGATTTTCCATTCAATGATTGCTTCTGTCCCCTCTGTTCTCTAGAAAAATTCACTTCTACCCCAACCTGGATATTCACAGACAAAAATCAAAAGAGCAGACAGTAATACGCTGGTTACTAGATCTCTCTCCATCCTTAGAAAATATCTTCATCTCTATACTGCTATTTGAGCTTGCCTTTGAAAACTCTGCACTCCAAGTGGCTTTATCAGTTTCTCCCAGCCAAGCTCAAGGATATTCAAAAGAGGTAGGAACCTGCCTACCTCTGGTAAGATAATAAAATAGTCTTAGAATCATTGTATTAACATATGCTAATGCTGACCAAAAGTTAACAAAAGGCGCATTGTATTCATATGTTAAGTAAAGCAAACTCAGAACTTAGTAAAAGGGATCTGGAAGAGATTAACAAGTAAAACACGGGACAGCTAACCAAAAATGAGGCTAGGAGGTCACAATAAGGAAGAATGGGAACAACTGTGACTATCCTGTGGTGCAAGAGCTTTAGTTTTGGAGTTCCAGTGTAGATCTGTGTTCCTAAAACTTCAGTAAGGTTCAAAAATAATCTGAGGTCTTTTCCACAGTAACATTGAATAAGTAGATATGGGACTGGATCAAAATGTGACATTTTTATCAATTCCATTATGATACTAATTGCAGATGATCTACAGATCTGGTTCTGCAATTTCAAACTGTAAAGTGCATAGGAACTAGCTGAGGAGCCTGTTAAAATGTGGATTGTGATTCAATGGGGGTAAGTTTCATTTTTCTTTTTTTAATTTTTATATAATTTATATATATTTTACATTGTTCATTTTTGTACAATGTTTGCTTTCTCCTTTCATGTGTAGTCCCCATAGAATTCCCACCACCAATTCACCCGTGCACCATCACCATAGTGCCTTGTGCTTCTTCCCTCCCGTTTTGAGTTTCATTTTTCTAACTAACTTTTCTAATAAGTTCCAGAATATTGCCAGTGATGTGACCTATGTATTACATAGGTCTTTGACTTATACAGCAAGGTCATAGGACTTTGAAAACTCTGTTTAAAGATAAGGGACACAAATTTGGATAGTTGTCCATAAAAGGTAATTTTATGGGAAAATCACTTCGATTTCTTGATTTTCCCTGTGAATATCCTACTTGGTCTGACCCAGTTTCTCAGATTTGTTCCCCATTATAGAGTCAATGGGAACAATTTTGTATTTAAAGTTCTTCTCTTTCTTTGTTTACAGCATATTTGGGTCCCATCTAGTACAGGGATGGTAACTATGGCAGACAGGTGTCTTTTGTTGTAAAGAAAGTGTCATTGAGCACTTCCATGTCTATTTGTATATATCTTGCCAGTGACAGCTACTCTGCTACAATAGTAGAAGTGATTATTTGACAAGGAAACCATTCAACACACAAAGTCTGAAATATTTACTGATCTGGAATTTGAATAAAATTTGATGACCCTTCATCTATGACAATCTACAACCTCCCTAACTTTGTTTTCTGCCATTGACCTAGTAGTACTTTCTGCCTAAGAGTCAGTAAAAGAAAGGAAGAAAACATTTTATTAATTCTGAGATTTTCTGGAGCTCAGGGATTTTAGAATTCCTCTCCTTCTACAACTTAATGTACTTAATACTTTGCTGTTATTTTATTCACTCATACATTTGTTTTCTTCTTCTGTTCAATAGACAGTTTTTACAAAGCTTTAAGCTCCTAAGGAATGATAGAGATGATCAGAGGGTGAGAGATCACTTTACATTTGATCACAAGAAAGCCTTTATGGAGAACTGAGGTTTATGTCTGTTATTGAAAACAAAGGTAGATATTTAATTGCAAAGAAGCATAGAGAGGCAGAGGGAATGAGTAGAAGTCAAAATAGAAAATTTTGAAAATAAAAAAAATGAACTAGAAGTCAAAACAATCAAAGGGTGTTCATAAGTGAGCAAATGCCCTCTGTAACTGGATTGGAAAGTTCGCACAGGTAAGCAGAAGATAGTCCTTAAACTGTCTCTATTTGCAGACGATATGATAATATATATACAAAACCCTAAAAACTCCATAGGAAAACTACTCAAAATAATAGACCAATTTAGTAAAATAGCAGGATACAAAATCAATGCACAAAAGTCAGTAGCATTCCTCTATGCAAACACCCAATCTGAAGAAGAAGAAATTAAGAAATCCATCCCCTTCAAAATCGAAACCAAAAAAATAAAATATCTGGGAATAAATCTAACAAAAGACATAAAGGACTTATACAAAGAAAACTACAAAACTCTGTTGAAAGAAATAGAAGA